>BQKZ01000214.1:76701-144803 GCA_036244855.1 Temnopleurus reevesii | reverse complement strand
GCGAGCTAAGGTAGTGCGTGAGCGAGCTGATAGGAGGATAATTTTATAATCAATTTTATAAGAAAACTCCGGCCCCCAAGATGGTACCCGTCCTTATTATGTTGGACGGGGCGCCGGCTCGGGCCAACCCCACAAAAAAAACATTCCAGTTAATCCTGGATCGGAAATTAAACATATATAAATATATATTTTTTTTTTTTTTTTTTCTCTAAGTCCGTCGGTGGGACGTAAGTCCCGCGACAGAGTCCTAAACTGAGAAGTATTTTTGTCTCTTCGGCTGTGAAGAGCGTAACTCACAGGCGCAAATTACTCCCAACCCCGGGGGATTCCCCTCCAAGTATTGAGCAAGCCGCTTTTTAGGCGCTTGATTACAATAAAACAAGACGGAGGAGCTAACTCCCCGAGAAGCCACGAGAAGTTTATTTTCTTTTTCTAATTTCCGTGGTAGGAGAAACACCCAAGCAACGAACAATTGTATCAGATTACACATTTTAGTTGACAAGAGTTACATATTGTGTAAGGAAACACCCTTCAAGGGACGCCCCCTCCCACGGAGAGGCGTCGAGAGCCGGCTTCTTTGATTACGAAGTCGGCTCCATTCGCACAAACTCCCGCCTATTTATGCAGAGTGGGGAATCCCCGTTGACATTTTGGTATGAAAACTACGTTAAATTCACCAAACGGAAGGGTGGCACTCAAATTGCACCCTCCAGAAAGTACTATATTGACGTGAGGATAGATTAAGTGCAGTTTCTGGGCGCTACTACTCAATATATCGGAATAATCTCACCCAAAAGCGGAGCAGCAGGAAAGCATGTCCTTGGTCGTAGCGCGTTAAGGAATTAATGAGCAAACATGGCGGCGGTGCTATAATGGCGCGGTTTCACCGTGGCAGGCGTGAGGGCGACATTTGGGGGGGTTGCTCGTAGGGAAAAGTTTCTGTTTAATAGATTTACGGTTCTTGCGTTTGTTAGGTAACAAAGCAAAATGGATGAGAGAGGGTCATGTGGTTATTGATGTAAATATGAAAATCCAATCTTACCTTTGCTTCATATATTTTCTCTGTTCTTCCTCTGCCATAATGAACATGGACCTTCTCTCCAACATTATAGCCTGCATCAGTGCTACAAGAAATATGATAAATGGAGATTAATATAAAATGCAAAGAATAGAAAGATATAATTAAAAATCATCAGATCATCATAATCCAATCTTCATGTGGAATTTTGAGCATTTTGGGTATTCCATGAAACCATTTAGACTGTAAGTTTATGATTCAAACAATGTTGAACTTTAATTTCAATAAGAAATAGATGGAAGCAATTTTAATGTGTTCATCATATGTCAGAATATGTGTTCAGAGCAAAGATTAAAAGTTAATTAATACAGGCCTGTTTAAATCAATTTAATTCCATTATCAAATGGTCTTGTGGATTAATCAGCATACAAAACAATTAATGATTCATGATTAAGAATTTTGAAATAAATTTACAGGTGATAGCCTTTTGTGTACTGTGTTTGTTTCTTTGTTTTAATGATTGGCTGAAATAAAAAAATCTATTCATGATTCCACATGATTCTACATATGCATAGCAAAGGACAAAACAAATAAAATCACAGAAAATCCATAAGGAATGATCACACCTTTGTAGCAAGATTTAAAAAATTTTGGGCTGAAATTCAAAATAAAAATATAAGAGTAACTTACATTTGGCCAGTTGGAACAGGACTGGAGCTGTTGTCTTCCCTTCCACTGTCTCCTTTACTCTTGCGTTTTTCCTTTCCTTTAGGTCCTGGTCCTTTTGCTTCAGATTTCACATCCTTCGTCTTTTCCTCCTTTGTTCTATCTTCTTTCTCTTCTTTCACCTTTTCAATCTTCCCTTTATCTTTCCCTTTAAGATCTTTCAGCTTCTCCTTCCCATCGCTTGCTTTCTCACTGGTCTTCTCATCCTCATCCTTTGAAGGTGTGTCTTTTGATTTATCTTTGACCTTGTCTTCCTTTGTGACCTTGTCCTTTACCTTGTCAGCCTTCCCAGATTTGTCCTTCACAACGTCCTTGACAGTGTCTTTTGCTTTGCTGGATTTATCCTTTGACTTATCGTCTTTGCTGGCTCTTTCTTTTACTTTATCATCTTTTGATTGTTTCTTGGCAGATTTCTTGTCATCTTGATCGCTAGTGTCTTTATCTTGTTTATCGATATCCTTGGTTCGCGATTTGGCTTCCCTGGTCTCTCGTTTGCTTTCTTCCTGTTCCTGAGATTTATTATCCTCTCCTTTCTTCCTTGTGACCTGCCATATGAACAACACAAAAGTGTCACCTGTTACTTCTTGCAACATTTCATTCTTCAATTAAAAAAAAAATTGACAATGTGTATTGTGCATTTGAACTGGAAACAAAATCTTAGAGAGAATGTTTTATATTTAAAAATTAATACTGAACACTTAGAGCACAATGATGAAAGTGAAATACTTCCACTGATGGTTTTCCTCAAAAATATTTTCACATAATCCTTCTAGCGAATATATCAGCAAACATAGCATATCTTGTCACTTACTTGTCCCAAGTGAAACTTAAACACTGGTCTTCTATATTGCCCAAAACAAGTTTACCATGGAGACAAGTAGCTGCACAATCAGATGTGAATTTGGCCATTTGCTCCTAAGACGATTGCTGTGATCTTAATTACCAAGGAAAAATGGTTGTTCCTTATTTGCACATTTTCCATTCAGCAATTGTTGTTGAAGAAAACATGATGAAACTGAAAGCGGTCTTGGTTCTTTCTTACCCTTTTCTTAGATGGAGACTCCTGTTCGTCTTCCTCCTTGTCACTGGGCTCGTCCTTGAACCCTTGCTGTCTACTGGTCGATGATCGCTGCCTGCTGAAGATGGACGGAGGTGAGATCCAGCCACGGTCAAACGAACGCCGTCTGGTGCGCGTGAAGACGCGAGGCCCGGGGCCCATCTTTCGGTTGAACTCTTCAAATGCAAAGAGGTACCTGAGGCAATGATGCAGAAAAATAATCATTAGTCAATGTTATTATAACTGCTAATTAATCATTAGCAATATGGTTATTTTGGGCAACAACTGATAAATTCAGCAATACTTTTTTCCCTGGATCTGTAATGTTGCAAAGAAAAATGTGGTGGGTGATTTCAACTATTTTGTTCATGTAACTTTCCTTGATGTGTAGTAAATGCAGATACTCCACGTTCTGAAAAAATTCTTTAATCTTAATTTTAGATTTGTAATTTGGTACCTGTACAATACAACGCAGTGTTTCTTGTGATAACACACAAAAATAAGGCAAATTTTTACATCAAAATAGTATCTCCCACATCGAACTACAAGCACCGATGTGGGCAATCCCAGATGAGTTAATGGTTGACTGTAGAAATAGACTTTAAAAATGACATACTTATTGTATGAGGTGTGGATGTTGTATGGCTGCTGGGGAGCTGGGACTGGAGTGATGTTCATCTTGGTCATGATATGCCTCCACATCTGTTTGTCTGTGACCTTGCGGCACCCACCGTGGTCCTGGACTAGCTTGTACAGCTTGTAGAGGTTTAGATCTTGGAGTCCCAGCAATGGTGGCTTGTTGATTGGTGTGCCTGAAAGGAACAAGTTGTGGATGATGACATTAAGATCTGACAGCTAAAAGGTGAGTTTGCAAACTAGTATCATTCCTTCACATCATTGATCTAATGATTGAATGATGCTGAATCTCATCCTGAAGAATTCATCAAAATTTCAAATCTGAATGTGTATTAATATGAAAAGAAACCTTAGTTACAAAACTAATCCACATGAGAATAGTCCTTCATTTTCAACTGAAATGGGTCACGGATATTGTATACATTGAAGAACCAACCTTACAAAACAACAAAAACAATTAGTATGTTTGCTTGCTTATGTTCCACCATTTTCATCAGTTCAGGATGAAAACTCATTGTTATAAAATGGAACTGAACCTAAATACTTGGATAACCAAGGTAGTCTATGGTCTTGAAAAAAAAACATGCTCAACTCACTGAAACATCTCTTATACAATACACTTGATCTCTACTTCTTATGGACTAGTGAAGATGTAAGCATGGCATTTATATATCCATTCTGTACTCATTATATGTTGTTCTGATCACCATATAAATTCATTTGACTGAGAAATCTATGAACCTGGGGCCAGTTGCTAAACAAAGTGACATTAATATTTCCTTGTTAATCTCATATACTATTTATGTCCCCTAAGCGTTCAAGACATGTTCAGAATGGTCATAAGCAACTTTACAAATTCATGTTTTTTTAGTAACTGGACAAATTTCATGTTTTTTAGTAACTGGCCAGAGTTGTCATCACAGCACAGAAGGTAGCAACCAATCAGAGTAAAGAAAAATGTGAAATTATTCTGTACCTCTCTCCTCCATGAACTTATGAAGTGAGGCGAGCCAGGCGTCCTTCTCCATGTCATACTCATCATCGGACGAATCCTCGCTAGTGTCATCATTTGTGTCTGCTTGCTGCTTGCCTGTGTTCTTCTTCTTCAACATATCCATGTCCCAGTTGGAGGGTAGCTGGCCGGTGTCAATGAACGTAACTGCCTTCTCATGAGCTGTCGTAGAGAATAAAAACACATGGGAGAGTGTATAAAACAATTCTTATTAACTCACACATTGTCAAAATGTCTAGTGATCAGAGATAAAAGTGCTTGGTACAGCAAAATCAGAACATATGATGAAACAAGAACACTGATTTTATTTCACCTACATTCATCAGAGTTAACTTGCAAAAATGAGCACAAGACCAAAAGCAATTTTCTTCCCTTCTAAAAGATTTTTTTTCTGTGATGAATTCATAATGGAGTATTCAGCTTTCTGTTTTCTTGTTTTTAACATAAGAATTAAAGTGTGCCAACTTGTATAGTTGTAATGACAGTTACCCTTTCAAGAGGCATATGAATTGCATGGCATGTGGTTGCAAAGTTGATTAAATATTGAATGATTTATTGGTAAATCTGAAAAAAAGAAAATATTTAATCTCTGGCACTTACCGGCCTTGAGTGAGGCGACATCTCCTTTATATGTATGATCTTTGGACAGGAATGCTTTCCTACTTTGCTTGGAAACAGTGTAGCTGAAACAAAAGAGAAAATTCAGTGTGAATTTTGAAATAAACAGCTAAACAGCATAATAATAATTATATGAACAAATGATGACAAAATTACATCTTCAGATTTAGGAAAATAGTGATTGACATAGAAAATCAATGACTGGTTTTATAATTTTGAAAAAAAAATCTGTTTTGGTAATACGATAAAGTTATAATTACATATACAGTCAAACCTGTCTATAGTGGCCACTGTCTATAGTGACCACCTGTGTATAGCGGCCACTTAAATTGATTACCTCCAGGTGAAAATACATGTTATAGAACCTGTCTATAGAGGCCACCTGTCTACAGTGGCCACCTTTTCTGTTTCCCTTGTAGTGGCCACTATAGACAGGTTTGACTGTATATGTTTATTAATGAGATTACTTCTCATGATTATTGCATGAAAGGAAATTGTTCTACCAACTTCTTTAAAAACACAAAATATCTCTCCTGTTAAAAATAAGAATTACATGAAATGAAATGACAATTAGTAAAAAGACAAATGGAAAATTATTTTGCCAAATACTTACAATTTGTTATCCTTGAAAGATCTTGTCACGATGTAATCTTTTCCTTTCACCTGGACATCTTTTGTGCAACTTGAATCAACAACCTTTTCAAATAGATAATATGAAAAACTTTAGAACTTTGATTAACTTTGATTGCTCCAGACGTGTATCATAAATGATAATGAATAAATCATTAGTTCAAACAAGTGAAACGCCGCCTGGCAGTCTCGCCTGCATTGCGCGATTTGTAAATTATAGCAATATGCTTTTGACATATTTCTATAGAGATGGTTCAAGTTTGATGAATATTGGACAAGGAACTTTGAAATAAGAGCCAAGTTTAAGTTTTCAGGTTAAGATTTCGGAAATTCGACCTCAGATGACATTTGACTTCAACGATGCCCCGAGAATTGCTCTAGATTATTTGGGCTACCCAATGGACCCATTGTGCAAGTTTGATGAAAATCAGGCAAGGGGTTTTGAAATGAGAGCCAAGGTTAAGTTTTTTAGGTTAAGATTTCGGAAATTTGACCTTAGATGACCTTTGACCTCAACAATGACTTGAAAATTGCTCTGCACAATTTGGGCTACCAAATGGACTTATTGTGCAAGTTTGATGAAAATCAGGCAAGGGGTTTTGAAATGAGAGCCAAGGTTAAGTTTTCTGGTTAAGATTTCGGAAATTTGAGCTCAGATGACCTTTGACCTAGATAATGACGTGGAAATTACTCTGCACTATCTAGGGCGCCCAATGGACCTATTGTGCAAGTTTGATGAAAATCGGGCAAGGGGTTTTGAAATGAGAGCCAAGGTTAAGTTTTCAGGTTAAGATTTCAGAAATTTGACCTCAGATGACCTTTGACCTCAATAATGACCTGAAAATTGCAACACACTATTTGGGCTACCCAATGGACCTATTGTGCAAGTTTGATGAAAATTGGGCAAGGGGTTTTGAATTGAGAGCCAAGGTTAAGATTTCAGGTTAAGATTTCGGAAATTTGACCTCTGATGACCTTTGACCTAGATAATGACCTGAAAATTACTCTGCAATATTTAGGCTGCCCAATGGACCTATTGTGCAAGTTTGATAAAAATCGAGCAAGGGGTTTTGAAATGAGAGCCAAGGTTAAGTTTTCAGATTAAGATTTCTGAAATTTGACCTCAGATGACCTTTGACCTCGATAATGACCTGAAAATTGCTCCACATTATTTGGGCTACCCAATGGACCTAGTGTGCAAGTTTGATGAAAATTGGGCTAGGTATTTTGATTTAGAGCAATTTCTAAATTGTTGACGCCGCCGCCGTCGGAAAAAGCGGCGCCTATGTCTCGATTCTGCTACGCAGGCGAGACAAAAATTACAGTCACTCTAAAAAGAGAAAGGCAATTTTTGATAAAGTACTAATGCATTAATCTCTTTAATAGTGAGCTGCAGGAATAAACGATTATTAAGCTGTGTATTCAAAGCATTTATGCCCTCAATAGAAGTTTCATTGCACAAAGGTTCTTCTCCTAAAGTTTATTTTAAAATCTTTTCACTTACCAGGGCAGGGAAAAAGAAATTCTTCCTCTTCTCGTTCATTTCTACTATGACAATTTTGCCAACTGCATCTTCTGGCTCCTCCTTATGTTGCTTCTTGGGAGTATCACTGTCACTATCTTCCTCATCATCCTCCTCCTCTTCCTCATCTTCACTCCTCCTGAAAATTGAAGAAAAATAAATATTATCCATTTCTTAAAAATACATGATTTTTAGTCGCTAAAGGCTGAGACAGTTAAATTGACAGTGATATTTATTGCACAAATTGACAGTACAAATAGAAATACAAGTACAAATTTGAAAAGAAAACTGACTTACTGCGAACGATTACTCATTCTTCTTTTGCGCCTCATCTTACTGTCTTTTACAACTGGTGTACCAAAGTTCTCGGGATCCGTTAATGGCAAGTGATCCAATGTCTGAAATAGAAAAATATGAAAGCAATGTTGAATAAAAGACTATTATGTCAGAAAAATTATTTGTATCCTTTTGCACAATACTCAACATTCTAAAAAGAAAGCAAATAAGATTGTGATAAATGTTCAATAACTTCATGGAAGGTGTAGAATTATTGAATATCAAAGATGAATGATAGGAAATATACTGACCTCACTCTCATGAAAGTGCTTCTCTCCTTGCAAACAAAGCAGTGTTCTTCTGAGTGTCTTTTCATCACCGTCATCAAACACTGCATAAACAAAAAGGAAGCATTTAATTACAATAACTACCTATCTTGAAATATTACAAGAAAATATAAACCATAGCACTCACTTAGAAGAGACATATCATGGGAAAACAGATGCTTTTTTTAAATATTGAATTTTCATTAATCTTCATTTACAGATTACTTTATCTCACTGGAATTAGAAGAAACTAGATGAACCTTCGTCCGAGCGCAGTCAAAATTTATGCCTCCGCCATCAAGTGATAGGAAAGATATTACCGGTCAGACCATGCCATGAGAAATAAGAAACAGTTTGGTAAATTTTACCATTCTTTTTAGCTTATGACATTTGACCTTTGATCTTCCTGAACCCCAAATCTCGTCAGTACATTCTCACATGCTTCTAAATAATTGAGCCATGTTTGGAAGAATAATGTTCAATTTTTCAGAAGTTATTACAGTAACAAGATATTTTGAAAAAATTGTCACAAGTATTTTGGCCATGTGACATTCAACCTACATGTACTGAACTCAGAATCTCATCCATTCCTCCTCACATGCCTATATATAATTTAGCTAGGTTTGGAAAAAAGATGTTCATTTTTTTTTAAAAGTTATCTCAGTAACATGCTATTTCGAGTGATTTTTACAGTTTTTTTAGCCTTATGAACTTTGACTCCCTGAACCCAAAATCTAAGCATTTCATCCTCACATACTCGTATATAGAAATACATGAACAGGTGAACAGTTTGGTCAAAGTCCGTTCTACGGTTCTGAAGATATCTTGGTAAAAAGTTTCAGACGAATGACGGACAATCTGAAAACAGAATGTGTCCGGCACAACGTAACGGTGAAGGAGGCATAAAACTGGCTGGAATAACGGGATAAATCCTTGGCCACGCACATTAATTATTTGTGCCTCTACCATCACCAAATCAAAAAAATCTTACCCCGTTTAAAACAAGATCAGAAATCACAAATATTTAGGGTAATACTTTCACCTTTAACCTCCTGAACTCAATTATAATAAATTCATCCTCCCATGCTTAAACATACTTGATCCAGGTTTGAGAGAAATCTGTTCAATTACTCTGAATTTATTGTGGCAATAAGCTATTTGTCTAATTTTCACAAGTTTTGGGACCCTGTGACCCGACCTCGAAATAAAGTAAATTCAACCTTATCATCTCGTTCAGCCTGATCCAAGTTTGGTAAAAATCCATTCACCAGTTCTGAAATTATCGCTATCAAGATTTTTGAATACATGGATGAACACTTGAAAACATAATGCCTCTGACAACATCTTATGGTTGCAGAGGCATAAAAACAAAATGGAATTTCGGTCATCATTTTATCCTTTATTTTCGACACTTTACCTTTTCAAACTTTTACATGTGAACATCATAACATTGAACTTCACATATTTTGTTTTTACTTACCAACTGTGTAGAGACTCCCATCAATCACCTTCATGATAGTCCCCTCTTCATATGGACTACTTTCTGTCATTTTGGCCTCAACTTTTGTACCAATCTAAAGGAAAAGGAAGTGGAATAAACAACTGTCAATTCTAAATCCATAAATATTTGCAAAAATAATTTGAGTGTAAAGGATTTTAAAAAATTATTACTGATTAGCTTTTAAATCTATGTAGTTAACTACAAGTACATGTATATCTTTTCACAGAAGAATGTATGTGATACCTGATAAGTAAAACATTTTGTGGAATAAACATTGTAAAAGTCTGGCATATAAATCACAAATGACTGAATGACCATGATTTAATCTTTTTAAAATATCTTTTAATTTTCAAAGGAGAGAGTGAATAAAAACTCAGGCTTGAAATCAGAGCTAATAATGAGGCAGGAAATCCATTAAAAAATGAATAATGAATGGACCAAACTTCTTCCAATCGTTGCCTTTGATAACTATCTTGAAATCCAGAGAAAGAATTTTTACCTGCCACTGTTATTCAACATGTACAAAGTGGACATCTTTCAACATCAATGTGGATCATCTCAATTTGTAACAATTTTCTTTGGAAAGATAGCTGGGAACATATCAACTTATATAAAACTATATCTTCAAAGGAACATACTACAGTGTGTGCCCATTAGAAAAGAAGATGTGTGTGTGTGTTTTTCTTATTGGCGGGATATTTGACACTTCATGTCCTTTCCTTTAGCAGTTAAACTACACAAATTATTTCCTTTGTAAATGACATAAACAGATGTTGGTTGAATTGTCTGTGTATCTGTGACATCAAAGGTCATTTGGCTGTCCTTCAGTTTACCTTGGCAGCTACATGACCCAGAATCAAAAGGCATTGTTAAATATATACACCATTATTTGCTATGAACACTGATTGTTAAGATTCAAAGCAAGATTTGGGATAACAATGTACAAATGAGAATTGAAAATGTTACGGGAGAAGAAAATTAAATATTCAATCAACTGGACAAAATATTGAATTTTCAGAACATCAAAATAATAGCACTTGTGCAAAAGAGAGAAGTATTACAAGATAATAGTCTTTTACATTCCAAATTTCTAGTTCAATATACTTCCTTAATTTCATACTTATTTACATGATGTGCATTCTGGAAGCGACACCTCTTATCTATTGAAAATGTTTGTGTTTGCGGAGAGTAGATATTTAGAACAAGCTTACCTTCAATGACGTTCCTTTGACCAATTCGTCACTAACCATGCAACTTGTCCCATTCTTGAAGTTGATCTGCATAAGAAACACACAAAACTGTGATTATCATTTAGCAGGACCAAGAATCAAACTTACTAAAACAAAATGATTAAAAACAAAAAATTTGTGCAGATTGTGAATTGTGTAAAAATTGTCAAGCTAATCTTTGTTTTTAACAAGACAAATGTCATTCTCATGTGCAATATCATGCATAATGTTAGGAATTTGGTAGATTTATAAGGTTGAAAACAGCAGGTAAACAGTGGCTGCATCTCTGCTCATAATATCTTGGGATGAATGTCTGGTGGCTGACTAAATCATTACAGGGATAACTTTAACTTTTCAGTACATGTGTGAGATTCAAGTTGAAGGAAGAGGTCTCTGTCTTCTTTCCTTATCCTGCCATATCATCTCACATGATGGGAATAATTTCATTTTTCACATTTTATTAGCAGATTTAGACATTGAGGAAACATTTTCAACACTTTACTCTATAGTTCTATGTAAAAAAGTTGCAAAACAAAACCAAATGTTAAGAAGTTGGTTGAATTATAAGGTTGAAAACAAAACCAAATTTTAGGAATTTGTTTGATTTGTAAGGTTGAAAACAGCAGGTAAACGGTAGTTGCATCTCTGATCATAATCGGGATGAATGTCTGGTTGCTGACTAAATCATTGCAGGGATAACTTTGGAAGAGTTTTGGCTTTTGAGTGAACATGAGTGAACATGAGTGAGAATCATGTTTTCATGGTGGCAAAGCTTTATCTTCATCTTCTTTCCTTATCCTGCCATATCATCTCACATGATGGGAATAATTTCATTTTCACATTTCATTAGCAGTTTTAGACATTGGGGAAACATTTTCAACACTTTCATCTATAGTTCTCTATGAAAAAAATTGCAAAACAAAACATTTTTTTTGTGTGTAGCAATCTTGCTTAAAATGCATAGCAAATTGCGATGAGATACTAGGAAAATCATTCCCTGCATATGAGTGGAAACTAGTAATTGATATAAACTACAACTTTGTACAAGCAGTTTAACTAGTTTCCTCTTAAACATACCTTGCATTTCACCAGCTTCTTGACAACCTTAACCTTGGCTTCACAGAAAGCTCCTCTGTATTTGGCACTGACATCAGTCCCCACTGTTAGGAAAGGTGGTCCCTCCCCAGCCTGTGAATTAAAAGGAAATAAAGAGAAACAACATAAAACAATAGCTCTTCCAAATTAGAAAAAAAATCAACAGAAAGTTTCATGAAGGTGTCAACCAACAACACAGGCATGGACTTTTGCACCACAATCTTGTGAAGTATGACCAGGCCATTCAGAGGTACAAATACAAGTGATATAATAAAAACAGTTGAGTTGCACCCTCTTATGGGCTTCTATCATATTTTTACTCCATTTATTTTTTTTTATTAAGATACTCAATGTGCGGAGGGACCTAGCTTTTAGCTTGACATCTCTAAATCTTTATGTAAGAAAAGTAAAGCTCTTAGACCTTTCTTAAGTAGGTCCATAACAGTTACTTTGCCTCTATTTTTTTTATTTTTTTTTTTTTTTTTTTTGGGGGGGGGGGGTCAAAATCATTCTCAGTAAATACATTTTTTAAATTCTAAAATAAACTCTGGGACATGAAAACCAGCTTCTTTACTTTTTTTTTATACGTACAAGTACTTGTATCATCTATGATGAGAACCTAAGGGTACATGACTGCAATGCATTTGCCAATCTCTACAATCTTTAAGCTTTCTAGAGGTCAGTTTTAAAAATGTATTCTGAATCTACACGCTGCCCCTGGGCTTCTAGGTAGAGTCTTCTTCGTTTTCGGTACTTTCCGACAGACAATGTTAGTCAATGTAGAGGCAAGGAAACTGAATTGCGTGGTCATTAACTTGATCATTTTTTTAAAGGAATTGTAGTTTAACTTTGCAGGATCTAAATATTTCCTCTGATTTGAGACTGATGTCATGAGGAAACTTATTCTAATCCTTACTAGTCCAGGGGAAAATGAAGCCTTTTCTGCAGCAGGTTTCTTCTGGTTTAGGGTTAGCGGCAGGATGCTAAAATATATTAACGCTGGTTTGCTCAATTCTGGACATCATGAGCAGAAAGCTTGTAAATTCAGTTTTTTACTGGTGTGTTCACATATATTTTAAGAACATCTGCAGTTGAACATGTCAATGTAGACTCCATCTATCATCCTTCAAGTCAGGAATCAAGTGAGTTGATATTGTATTAGGCTACCACAAAAAAGAATTGTGTAGAAAAGATACCTTATAACACAGGCACTTTTTAAGATTTCCATTTAAAATCTTTTCTAAAAGAGTTTGGAAAAAATATATGTAGCAACAATTTGTTGGGTCCGGTCCCCTGGAGATTCAAATGAGACAAGTTTTATGGCTAAATAACTGTGTCTGAAAAAAATGTGATGTATTAAACTCGCGCGCTCGGTGAAATCAAGACTTTTTCCTGAAAATCTCCAACCGCGTGTAAAGTGAATGGGATGCAGAGAAGGGACCCAAATATTTTGAACGGCAAAAATGAGAGGGGTGTATATTTCATCTAAAATGACATTGGTCCTGGTCAGATTTTGCCGAGATATTTCTCACACATAATCTTTAGGATATTTGTAATAATATCAGATTAAAATTGAATTGGATATTCATTGACTTGCTTTTTTCAAGCTGAAAGTTTAGGTGCGCAGACGTGCAACCTCCCATCATACTTACTAGGTTACAAACTTAAAAGGATGCTTAGGCCTACTTTTCTTAGCCTAGCATTTTTCGGCGCTAATGCACTTTCGTATCCAGCGGCATTTCCGCCGGTGTACACACGAAGGGACATTTAAAGAACGGGGCATCTCCATACTCACGGCTGGATACGAAAGTGCATATTAGCACCCATTTTTCTAGAGCAGTTTTGAATCAGTGTTAAGTATCTTTGTGGACAAGACCTTGAATGGAAGCGGAAACCCATGCCGACGATCTCCGAACTTAGCGGATGAAGGACATAAGAGAGAGACTGAACTGGCGAGGACTATTTCATGACTTATTTGCAATCAAACTTTCGAACAAGTTCAAGTAGCAACACCCCCGCAGACTCAGATTCGTCAGAAGTCATTCAATCTTTTACAATGATAAATTAACATGTGTAACAAGTAAGCTAGCATGTTTCAATCCCCGTATTTTGCCCTACACACCCATAGAAATTCAGAAACTGAGGAAGACAACATAACATGACACAGACACAGTTTGCACTCAATCATTTAAAAACTGGAATGCACTACCAGATGAAATAGTCCAAGCTAGTTCAGTGAATCAGTTCAAAACTGCCCTGGAAAAATTCTGGGCAAACCATCCTTTTAAGTTTGTACCCTACCAGAGATGAGTGATATTCATGATGGACGTACAAGCTTTGCTTACCGTCTCTACACCCAAGTAAGTAATTTTCAATGTCAAGTCTAGTCAATGCATTTAGCCACTTCAGATTGTCCATTGCAAACACACGCAAATCATCTTCGAAAATATGCGCTATTTGTCTTCAATATCTGATACTTTACCATGATTCTTTTCCGCTCAATCTCAAACGATGAACTCCTTCAAACTTTATCTTTCTTGTTAGAAATTTTCGTTCCAAATCCTTACAGATTTCACTAAAAATCGGCGAATTACATGTTTTACATAGGTTTCCCAGTTGAGAATCAACAGTAGGGTCCGCATCTGAAAATATAGCGGTAATCGTTGCGCTACACGTTATAATGGGCGCTGTATACGTTTACACGCAATATTCACAGTGTAGACTTGAAACAACATCTCTTTTCACAGGGGGTCCTCGTATATCATTGGCTGGATGTCACGTGGTACTAGAATGGTCAATTATAGATAGGTATGTTTGAAAATATATTTTTCAATAAAACAACTAATTTACGAAAATTGTAGATCTTTCTTATAAACACATTTAAGAAATACTATAACATGATAAAATAATATGTATTTAACTGTATGTTATGAGGATTTATTTTCAAATATCATTTTTATATTGTGCATTTCCCCCGTTTACTTTGTGTTAAAATCTGTTCATAGTTCATTGTATATATTCGGACACAATCTCCTGCCATGAACATGTGTGTGGAGCACAGTCTTCTTGATTTTACAGATAATTTGTCGAAGGTAAATTACTTTACATATATCTCTTGCAGAAGGGCATTGGACATCACATTTTGAGCCCTTAATCATTGCTGTTTTTGACATCAAACCACTCGACTACAGAGTCTTTAGCTGGCAATAGCATCACAGATTCTGACTTGGAGGTAGATATGCAAATTTGTTAACCTACTCTAGTCTTGTAACAAGACTGCTCTTTGTGAATGTCCTTTTTTGTTACAAATCATAATAACCTTTTGTCCTTTTCGGACCATTTTGTACCTCGATTTCTGATATTTTGAATTTCATTAGTAAATGAGATTATGTCGTGCATTTTAGTGCAAATAGTGTGATTGTATCTTATTTTTTTGTAAAAGACGATCCCTACTTTGTGTGTGATAAGAAGGTCTGAATTTAGAATAATGTGCAATGTTGATGTTGACTCTGGCCAGGGATCAGCTGTAGCTGGCTGTGCAGTGTGAAAGAGACAAATTTGGCCAACAAGTTGAAAGGAAAATGTATCTTGCTATTTAAAGTGTATTGTGCAATGATGAATTTACTTTGAAATGCACATTTGTTTTATGACCTTATATCTCACGTTTTTCTCATTCCTAGATCTCACTCAATTATTGAGTGTACAACTTCAAGTTGGCTGAAGTTCCTAAAATAGTGGAACTTCTGCCTCTGGAAGTTTATAAAGTTGTGATAGAGATCTTGCTCGTCAGCTCCTATCAGTTCGAACCAATTGAATGTCTGCACATGAGCTGGCAGAATTTGATGTTGGAGATGTGCACAAAAGCCTGAGCAGTGATGGTCTTGTCTCAAGTTGTCATTGAAGTAAGTTTTTAATTCTACTCATATCTAAGGAAATTTATGAACAGGCACAAACTTTTTCAAATGGTGTTGCAAGAAAGTTGTGAGTCAGCTATAACTGGGGTAACTATTTTGATTTTCATTTGCGAGTATAAATAGCTACATATTTAAGTTACAACTTTCCTGGAACACCATACCAGAGCTCAAAAACTTTTAATGTCAATGTTTGAAATGGCTAGAAATATTGTTAGCCTGGGGGGTATGATATCTTCAATAGAAGAAAAGGAAATCTAAGTTGAAATGGTAATGTCCCTTTGCTTAATGATTTGAAATGCAAAAACTTCCATTTAACTATTCCAACAATATTTTACATGAAAATCAATTTTAGCACATATTTCCCAGCGGTGGAACATTATTATAACGAGGTCCATCGGACAAGAAAAATAACATCTCTCGATCTGTATCAAATCCTTGTATTAGGGGCAATGAAATAGAATATAAAGAGAGAATTTAAAAAGAACATTTAACCTTCTGTTCTAGTATCATCTTTCATTAATAAACTACGATAGTTGATATGAAGCAAGTGCTTGTTTATATCCTCATTGATCAAGAGTGCCAAAATATTAAAGCGGTAGTAGGACAATAAGGTGATACCATTTTTTTATTCACCTATTTAGACTTAAACTAGTTTGCACCCTTTTGTTTTTTTGTGGTTTAGATAGTGGAGTGCCTATTAACTCATAGAGCCTCGTTTAGATCCACCAAGCAACCTAACCATGATGGACTGAGCGTGAGAATCAACACCAGTCAGGACCAGATGCAATGTAATGAGGTGATCTGTAAGTGATTCCAGAAAATTAAAAGATGCATTCAAGTAAAGCAAATGTATGTAATTTTGTCAGAAAAAGATATGAAGGAATGGTTAAATGTTTGTTGCGATATATGTGTCCAACTGCACTTTTGAAAATTAGAAATCAATTCCTTGTTCTCAAGTGTTGATGTTTATTCTTTACATCTGATCAATCAGCCAAGTTTGTTTTTCAATTTTTAGAGAACCAAAATGTTATAGAAAAATTGCACTAGTTAGTAATTTTACCTAGTAATTGACATCCAATCTTCAGTTTTTGTGATAAAAATCTACTTAGATAATTGAAGGTAGTATTTGCATAGATGGAAACAAATTTAAATGAATTGAGGTTTTAGAACCAATAGTATATTTGCCAACCTAAAATTAGAATCAATGCTTTCTCATTCATTTTGATAAAGATTGATTTGCAGGGAATAATTTTCCTGGTATTTGCTCTGCATTGTAGCAGGATTGCTATACGAAATGTATTTTGTGTAGCAACTTTTTCACATAGAATTGTATAGTAAAGAATTGGAAAAGTTTCCCCAATGTCTAAAACTGCTAATCAAATGTGAAAAGTAAAATTATTCCCTGGATATGAGTTACCAAAGTATACAAATGATTAATACTTGAATTTGTAAAATGTATCGAAGGTGTTGCTTAACTTTCCAAAAATGTCTAATCCTTGTATTTTAGGCACCTGCAATAACACATCATTTTCTCTTTGTTTACACTACCCTTTTCTTTCATCCAGTCATTTCTAAAGGATCCTGGACAAGTTCGCTGTCTTGTGAAAAAGTACTAGGTAAGCTATTGATATTATTTGTGAATCTTTCTTAACCCTATAGATATAAACCTGCCTATTTTGGAGGCTTTAAAGTTGTTGAGGGCAGCTTAAGGCGGCCAATCAAATTTTTCTTGTAATCAATCATACAAGGATCCTGCTGGACAATTTTGTTGTCTTGTTACAATGTACTAGGTGAACTATTGATATTATTGATGAACCAGGGTATTTTGGAAGCTTAGGGGGGGGGGGGGGGATTCAGGTGGCCAATCAAATTTCTCTCCTAATTTAATCGTACAATAGTAGTGAAAATCAATCAGCATGCACCTCACCCATGACACAAGCTGCATGATGACAATTTTTTTATCAGTAGATTGATGCTAATTTATGTTCAAAATTATGAATTTTATGAGAAATCATTGACTGCTGCTCCAAACATGCCAATTTAAGGATTAGATATTACTGAAAATACTCCATACAATTGATTATATTTCCAGGTTCTTGTCCAGGGATGGCAAGGTATATCTCCGAGAACTCTATGACCGATAATGAAGCGCACGATGGCTCTGCTCAGATGAGATACACTTCAGTAGACCAATCAAAAGAAGAGACGTTTATCGTTACCATGGAAGACGAAGTGTTGAACATTATTGGCGGAGAAGGTCATCAATCTGTGGATGACACTCATCCTACAGTTACCATCACACTACAAGTGAGCAATCATAAAGCTTTATTTTCTGATAAATAAATAATGCTTGATGCACAAAATAAAGTAAGTACAATTTTGTCATTTTTTAAAGAGAAAAATAGAACTTAGTACAAAATAAGGTCATATTACCCTTATAATGCGTAGCTCGCTAGAAAAAAGTAAGCATAATTTGTCATTATCTAGAAGAAAAGTACAACTTAGAAAAAACAAAGTATGGTCACATTTACCCAATTTCATCTGTGCTCTACCCATTTCAGACTCATTTATGAAGAGTAAACATCTATATCTTGTTATTCCTCCTTCAAGAAAAACTTTTACCCCGTTGTGGCATTTTTCAGATTTTCAAAAACAGGTGATGCTTTATCAGTCAAATTTTGGAACGGGTGGTGTTACCACCAACTGTGTTTCACAGCTCAGAGAGCCCTGCTATTATCACTCTAAAACCCAAGACAATGGGATTGTGGAATCATTGGATCTACAATTCTGCTCTTTAGTTCTTACATTTATGATCAACTGAATATTTGCAAGGAAAAGGAATGAAATACATGAATGATAACTTGCTCTTATAATCCACTTTTCCTAGTGTCCATGTACAATGATGGAGGTCACAAAGTGTGCCAGGAGTGTGAGAGACTTCCTCTTCAAGTTCAAGTTGGTTCATCCTTCGGTAAGAAAAATTATACTTGTACTATTCAAAGTTGATTTCACCTCCCTGTCATTTTCACGTTTGATGATAATTAGTGTAAGGCTTCACAGTACAATGTGCTGTCTTTCTTGAAAATTTGAGTGGCCCTGAATAGGATCAAACCGCTCTCGACGATGAGAACTTGTTCATCAAAACGTTGAGAGTGGGTAGGTCGTATTCGGGACAACTCACATTTTAAAGAAATATTATTCAACACAAAGCCCTCATAAAGCAATATTTAATGTTTGTCTTGTGTTTTAAGATGATGTAAAACTTTTGCGCAATCGTTAACTGAACTTTCATGAGGACACACCCAGGCATTTGGTATTAATAAAATAAGGATTGGGTGAGTAGTATAAGGTAATTTATGGTTCCTCCAACAAAAGTCCTTCCAGAGGCTTGTTTCGGATTGTCTTTTCCCCACCCGAGCATCTGTCAGAGTTTATGGAAGTGCTGTATCTCCAGAGACATTAAGTAGCTTTTAACCAAACATATATAAAGATTTAGTCGTGAGACATCAAAGGAAAATGGTAGCAGGGTCGTTAGTTCCACAGTTATGGGTAATTTTATACATGAAATTTTCATCCAATTCAAAGTGGAAATAGCAATATGCAATAAATTCCTGGTTTAGCAAAGCAAATGCATATAAAGTGATAGTCCTATATTTGATTACTTAATAAATTATATTTTATATTTTATTAATTCATTATATCTTATTTTCCAGATTTCAATCTGCCTGTCTTCCATTTCTGATGAGCTAGTTGTCTATAACTTTGGGTGAGAAAAGCTTTGAATTATATATTTCTGTGCTGTTGGGCTGGATGGGAAACAAAACTAGAGTGCTTTAGAAGATGGCTTGCAATCAGCGAATGTTGTTTGACACTTATATGATTTACAAAAAATGCAATTGATGATTTTTGTTGTCTTTGTTATACATGTATAATGAAATGCCACTAATTAGTGAAAGTTTTACAATAATGTTAGAAGCACTCTGCTACATTATTACCTGGCTATAGCATGGCTACCTTTTTGGCGCATATCTACATTCAAATTATTTCTTCCTGCCAGTACCAATTTACATCACCTGGGTTGAGTGTAGCACAATGTTGATACATTTCTTGCCATAGGAAATTAATGCCATTGATGGGACTCAAACCTTTACCCTCTGGTTGAAAGGAAAGAGTCCGGTCCACTTCACCAAGATGCTTCTCATATACCTGTATTTAGTATAGTTCCACTTAAGAAATCCTATATTGATTACTATTGCAATAAATAATTTTTAATCTTTTGACATTTTATGGTATTGTTGGAGGCATTATTATTCTTTCTTTTTGTCTCGTTTTAAAGGGAAGAACAATATGAGTATTCCTCGGCTTGTCATGGTGTTGAGACAATCACTGACCCAGGATATTTCATGATGTAAGTATTTTGGTTATGTAGAGTAGCTCTGTTTAAGCTTTTAAATTGTTTTGTTCTTTTGAAATTATTGGTTGAATTTGTGTTCACTGAAGTTTAGAAATTCTCTGCTGACTGGTCTTTGAGTATACCAGAATTTTTTTATTAGATAAAAACACTTTGAACATTATAGGTTAAGTATTTGTACAAATTAAACATTTTTTTCTGGACAATGTGGCTGATTTACAGACAAAGTCCTTTTCAGAACACTCCAAAAGAAAAAAAAAAAGCAGAGATGCCAACATTCTTTAATATGTACGAGGATAGAAATTAAAATGTGAATTACTTGAAATAGCTTTACCTAATTTTTTCTCACGATAATAATAATGATATGAGATACAATTTATATAGCGTGTTATTATTACCCTGGCTCTTGCGTGACATTCAACAGCGCACTTGGTATTTCAAATAATAAATATTCCTGCCAGGTACCCATTAACCTCACTTGTGTTGATGCAGCTTGATGCAGATTAATTTCTTGCTGAAACATGATAATAAGAACCATATGTGTTATATTCTCTTATCTGTTTGATGCGTCACATTTTCATTTCTATCTTTATACATATTGTAGAAAGATGGCATCTCTGAAAAAAATTTAAAAAGTCTTGATCAACCCTTAACAATGGCTTTGATAAAGAAGAAATAACACAGCAGCCAGAACATCATTCTACTTTTCTATGTATGCTTTCAAGTCTAACTGATCAACTCTCTTCAATTATTTTCACCGTGAAGTACCTCTTTTGATCCAAAGAAAGAACCCTTAATCACAGATGCCAACCTTCTGCAATAAGAATGAGGATAGGAATTAAAATGTGAATCACGAAAGGGCTGAAAGAATATATATGGTTCTTATCATCGTGCTGTCTGTCATGAGAAACTATTTGGTTGAGCTGTTTTAGCTAATTCACATTATATTGTGATGTCTGCCCTCATTCATATGACAGAAGACTATCTTCTCTGATAAGAAGTGTTACTTCTTTCTTTATCACTGCCATTTTGATGGGTTGATGAAATTTGTTCATTTTTTTTCAACTTGCATAATGAAAGATCGAAATATGAAAGTCAGTAGACAGCAAAAGTTATCAATAGACCTTTATTACCACAAAGAACACTTTATGGGATAATTTCATGCATGCGATGATAATAAGTACAACTTTAATGAACATCATAATGATCACTATGCACTATGAAAGATTTTTGTATTTTCAATGTTTTTATTGATGTTTGCTCATAACATTACATATGTTTTGCAATCTTACTTTCATTTTATTTTGGTATATTATTATCCCTTTGAATATTTTAATTATTCATTTTTATTAACAAAACACATTTACAATAATTTCTGCTCAATATCAAAATTTTATTCTACTATTGTGATATGGTATTTTACAGTTCTAATTTTTTTCTGGAAGTTTTTAAAGTTATTTTTTGTTTTTTATTTTATTCATGATTTATAACATGAATAAAATTTGTTATATATCTATTATATATTCAACACAGTTCTGTAAATTAACATTCATATGCAGTGTTTTGTCTTTGCGGCGATGGATTTATGGATGGCATGAGACAAATTTGGGTAAGAAAATTCTGCCTACTGCCCTCTTTTGATAAAAATTGACAACTATAATAGAGTAGTAACATTGACAGTGATGAAAAAAATTCTAAGCATTTTCCCTTTCAATGAAATTACTTTCTTCTTGTGTGTATTTGAAACTAAGGGGCACTCGTGATGTATGTGAAATGCTGCCATCTGTTGGCAGTGTATTGCTATCAATGATCTTCATGTGGATTCTACATTTCAGCCATTTGGGGAATGATCTTTATGCATAGATTGTACATATTTTTCTTTTTTTTACCATAATGAAAGTTCACAGACTCCTCTCTTGTTATAGAGGTTGTGTGATGATTTATTATTTTGGTACTTCTATAGGGTTTGGTCAACTTTTTCATACAATGTCCATGTATTGAAGGCATCCACTTTCTCAGTTCACCATGAAGATCAATTTAGATCCACATTTGAATTGGAACTCTTTTATTAATTTGAAGTATCATGCATAAAAAATGTACCTTCGTTACAAGACATCACATAGTTATTACACTGACAAGAAATTGTAAGGTGTCAAATGGCAATATGCCATGTTCTTTTATGAATGTTACTGGGTGGGACTTTTTCTACATGTAATTTTTGGACTATATTTGGTTTAATAAAGGCATAGATTTCTTGTTTTGATATGTCACAAAAAATATCGTAACCCAATGTAAATGCCCTTGTTCAGCAGAGCATACATGCTTAGAAAAAATGGAGCATTATTGTTAGGCCCTTGTTCCTCTTGGATTCACTTTGTTCTTTAAAGTGGTTGAAGACAGATCTTTGTATTAGCAGCTTGTGTTTCACAAGATCGATGCAAATCATTAACCAAGATTTCTGGAGAGGAAAATTACCATAGAATGCAATGCTAGCATTGGAATGTTTTTATCTCTGACTAAGAAAATCTCTTTAACAAAGTGCTTAATTTATGAAAGCTCAGAAAGTTCAATACAGGAATATGCAAGTATTTCTATGTTGTCCATTGCCATGTTGTTGCACCATTTTATATATTAGATTATAAATGATGGAGCAAGCACTTTGATCAGAAGGGAGAAATGAATTTGGACAAAATAACAAACTTCCATTCACACATTCACAGTAGCTGGAGGCACACTCAATACATTTTCTTTCCACTTATTCTCTGATTAAATGTTGAACATGTGTGGCAAGTGTTCAGTGAATAAACAGGGAAGCTGCATCCTTTTGTGTGTGAAAGCTAATGTTGTGAATGCCTGAATGAGCATTGTTTACTTGTTCAATTTCTTTATCACTTCTGCTCACAGTGAAGCATCTTGTTTACTCTTGCTCCTCTATACATTCTGATATTGTTTAATTGTTTAATTGAGCATGAAACCCCCGTGTTTTCACAAGTTGAACATGATCTTGCGATAAGGAGGGAAGCAAATTAAAATCTTCCCCGAGAGGGCGATGGCTTGAGCAACGTATCCTCCATGGAGATTTGCGTTGTCTTACCCATTGTTAATTGCGCACCTCCGATGAAGAGGAGCATAATTTGCTCCAAGTTAATTGAAGACCCTGTCGCACATTTGTGTATGCCCACAATACTCGGAATGTGGCATGTGGCCCTTTCGTTACTTTTAAATCTCCTATGTGTTTTTCTTTAAGCACTTTCAGCATGGACCTAACAAGTGATTGACTATTTCTTAATATGACAAGATATGACAAACTTATTGAAAATAGAGATTATGCCAAATTCCAAACTTTGGATAGAAAGAGGGAATATGAGAATATAAGTTTTGACCAATAAGTATATCAGTTAAAGAATACTCTTTGAATCTGGGATGACCTGTAATGTGACCAAATGTGAAAAAATGGTGATTTTCACTTGGCAATATGTTGCCAATTTAAGGATTTTAAGAATTGAATCTGTTTTAAAAACCCTCTATGTCAAGTGAGAAAGGGTTACATAACATCATTGGTCAGATTTTGTACATATTTTTTTCTCTCTTTCTGCTTTAAAGTGTCTGTTATATTTTTAGAGCCTTGAATCAGAACTTGTCAAACCAAAACATAAGATATTCATAGTTGCAAACCATAACAATCATTCATGTGGAAGGGTGAACAGCGGCTTTACACGCCAATGTGTGACAGGGCCATTGCTCTCGCTATTAAGCGTATGATCTCACCATATCCTTGATGGTCTCTAGGGTAATACAGGAGCTATGCCACATGAGTAATAGCGTCTTTAACAGATCAGTGCTCTTCCCGGCCCGCTCCTAATGAAGGTTATTTTCGGGTGCAAGGGGGAATATTGGTAACGAACGAAAACAATGATTCACAGGGACTTTTGAGTTGATTGTTTCCTCTCGCTTTAAGTCCAAGGACGTGGGTTCTTGTCTTTTTTATATCCCAATGCAAGCTGATGTGTTATCCTACTGCTCATCCTGGCTTAGAAACTATATTTATAAACACTATTGGTGATTGAGAGGCAAAACTTTATGGTCAAGCGAGAAAAACCTTCACTTTTCCTCGAAATTTGTACCTATATCTGGCACTCACGAACTATTCATTGTTCATGGCCTTAAGAATCTCATATCAGGCATGTGTTAACCTCTCTAGAACTATTCTTTTATAGAAAGTTCCAAATGGGTTGATTTTTATCTAAAAAACTCCAAACCAATGATGCTCACAATAATTCATATATTATTTAAAAGATAGTGAAAGATAGGTGCATTTTAAACTATTGTTAAGCTGGGGAATGTAGGCATAGGCAATGAGGATAGGGTGGAGATACAAAATTCTTTGGTTTTTGTGTACTTTATTCATCGTATGAACATTAATCATACTAGAAGTAGTTGTAGAACTAGTAGTAGTAATAGTAGTAGTAGTAGTAGTAGAAATAGTAATAGTAGTATTGACAGAAGTAGAAATAGTGGTAGTAGTAGTAGTAGTAGTAGTTGTTGTAGTAGTAGTAGTAGTAGTAGTAGTAGTAGTAGTAGTAGTAGTAGAGTAGTAGTAGTAGTAGTAGTAGTAGTAGTAGTAGTAGTAGTAGTAGTAGTAGAGTAGTAGTAGTAGTAGTAGTAGTATTAGTAGGAGTAGTAGTAGTAGTTGTAGTAGTAGTAGTAGTAATAGTAATATAAATGGTAAAAGAAAAAGTAATATTAATAGTAATAGTAGAAGAATTATTCTTATTATTAGTAATAGTTAAAGTTGTTGTTGCAGAAGTAGTAGTAGTAGTAGTAGTAGTAGTAGTAGTAGTAGTAGTAGTAGTAGTAGTAGTAGTAGCACCACTAGTAGCATTAGGAGCAGTAGTAGTGATATTGTCGTTACTGGTGGTTTAAATTGTGGTATGAGTAAGAGTTGTGCTAGTCGGTAGTTGTCGCTGTAGAGGTTGAAAACAACAGCTTTTCCTGCTGCAGGATAAAACAGACACTGATTTGTTTGTCCGCCAGATCTTTACTCATTTCTGTCTGGCAAATTGGCAAACTAGCCTTTGGCAACCAACCTCTAACTTGACTTTATTGATTACATGCTAGTTTCTTGGAATGGGATAGGCTCATCATATTGTCATAGATAATTGAATAAGGGTTTTGGACTACTCCCCTTGTATTACCTGCATAGGTTTAGTCTGTGAATATTGACCCAACCTCATCAGTTTATGCTCTGCCAGAGTTTCATCTAGACAAATTTGTTAATCCTGAGCTCCATTGCATAAAACTTTTAGCCATAAATAACTCTGGCAAAAATTTTGCCATAGTTTTTCCAAGTGTAAAAGTATAGGGCAAACAGAAAATCGCCTTTGCTACAGAGTTTTCACTTTTTGTAGGGCCCCTTGTAGGTAGTACTGTGAAATAATCTACCTATAATGGGTCTGAATTTGCAGATCAGCAAAGGCCACTTATAAAAGTAATAATGTTCAATTATGCCATTGAAAATCCTTATAGGTTTGGGCCTTGGTCATGTCTTGGATGGTGACATTAGATGACAGTGTAGAAAGTATTTAGGGTGAAGGTCATGTTTTCATGATTATTTTTTATAATATTAATAAACACAATTTTTTCCAATAATAGAGTAGCCTCTTAATGTCACTGGAACTTCAGTATTAATGAATGTACACAAAGTGAGAGGCAGCTTTATAACCTGTAGAATTATGCAAACCTATATATATTCAACATCTTGGATTTAAAAATGAAACAGTCAATTTCTATGAAATCATTGTGTTTACCTTTTTTGAAATCATGATAATTATCATAAATCTGATGATTAGACAGTTTCAGATTATTCAAAATTAATAGCTGAGCCCTGTAAATTGCTAGAATTATAGCTGATACATCCACTTTAGAACTCTCATCAACAGCCGTTACTGTTGCGATGGTCGAGATTTGATCATGGATGTCCACGTTGATTCTACGATAACAAAATCCCATCATCAGCATTGCCTTTGAATGTGTTCCGTAAAATGTTTCATATCAGATGTAAGAGCAATAATTTTTCCTTTCCTTTCCCCCTTTTTGACTTCCTCCTTGCATGCAGACCTGAGGGGTCGCAGGGTACACCATGTCATCACCTCAGCCCGGTATCAGAAGGGAGTTTTGTCTTCCTCTTTCCCTCCGTCAGCAGCGGTGAGTCACGCCTATCACTCAGGTGCTTTGCCATTGCGACACGGTTCCCACCGCTGCCACCAAACCAAGCCCAGGCTACTACTCCTTCACATATATGGATATCCTTTTATTAAACAAATATATATTTTTCCATTTTTTCCATTCATGTTTTGTGTCTATATGATATTAATAATAATTGTAGTAATGATAATAAGTATGATAATAATAATGATAATGGTACTCATGGAGCACCTGTATCCACCCTGCAAAGTGCTCGAGGAACTTTTTGTATTATTATTACCCTGTATTTAGCCTTGCATAAACCAGCACACAAGCATTACAAGGAATACACCTTACTGGAATATTCCTGCTTGTTACCCATATTCCTCACCTTAGTTGAGTGCAGCACAATGTAAATGAATATCTTGTTTAAAGAAATTTGCATCATGGTTTGGTTTCGAATCATTACCTTCTGGGTGAACGGTGGGAGTCGGAACTACTACAATACAACGCTTCTAGAGTTGATATATTGCAGACTAGCTTGTATGTTTTGCAACCTGTTTTGTAGATAATCAATGTTTTGACTGTTCAATTAACCACCCCATCCCCACTTGTTTTATTTTATTTGTTTTTACTTTGACTCATTCATGTTTGCCCTCAGGCAGAAGAGGTGATGGTGACTGGTCTGCAAAACCAGACCCAAGCAGATTATTCAGTGCTACCTACTAGTAGGAGTATAGACTTTCAGGAACGAGGTCTAACACAGCCACTTGCTTACAATTTTTTTTTGTACATGCCATACTTGGCCGCAGCTGGTCAGTAACTGTTATAGACTATGCACCACACAGAGTCATTTCTATTTGTAGGTGGCTCTAAATAGACCACCTTGGTCAGGTCTTTGTTGTAGACTAGATTTTGCTAGAAAGTATTAATCAATTGTAAATCAATTGCAAATCAGTTGAAAATTGTAACTTGCATGTCCCTTGCTTCTAACAAGACACTGACGAAACAATGATTTTGATTGGTGTGCTCTTATCAACTGCAACTTACGATTGGTCATACCGTTCAATCAACACACCTTGGATGGTACAGTGCAGCTAGGTCAAATTCCCGTAATTCATCAAGCAATATTATTTTTCCTCTTATTCCAGTCACTTAAATGATGTCAATGGTCCATATTTAACTTAGATGCTGAATTTAGCTCATAATCTCCCACTCAATCATTCATGACATTTCAATGCTGGAATGATTGAAAGGCAAATTTTGCACATTTTTTTTGTGGTAAGTGAACTAATTGCATTTCCTCATTGAAATATCAAATTTTAAGATTCTCTACAGTGTTCCTTCCTATATTGGATTGATATAGTATCGAAGAGAATGATCTCTAAATTACAAGAATAAAGAACCTCTAAAAAGGAAAAACCCTCTTTTTTAAAGAGTCAGAAAATGTAAGCAAATGAAAAAGAAACTGCCAGAATGTATTAAGTTGATTATTTAGCTGCCTTCTTCATTTGAATGCCATGAAAAAAATTACAAGCAAATCAATTTCATCTCTGTACTTTGAGTACGAATTCCCTTAAGTTTGTCTTGTGGATGTCAGTACATATGTATGGCTTGGTTTTTTAGCAAATACTTAAATACATTTATCCTTCTCTTTTTGATACTATTAATCTCTTTTTCCACTTCTTCATCTCATTCTTTTTCTCTGTTTCTCTTTCCCATTTGAGATAACTGCTCAAGATCTTCATGCTTACAATTTAGTAAGTTTATTTACCAGACACAAATTATCGGCAGCGAAAATGTGTATTTTCCATGTCTGCTATAGATCCAACACAAGAATCTATTGTCCGTTTGAGATAACATATAGCTGTGACTATATCATAGGATTTTGGGTTCCTCTCTCTGTCTTCAGCTGTCATTTTATGCAATCTCATCATCACTCCTTCCAACTCTCTCTATACAACTTTCTCTTTCCTTCTTTCTCACTCCCAATGTGCAATTCTGTAGATCTATCTATCTCCATCTCCCATTATCCCTCATCTAGGCTCTCATTCTCTGTTGGCCGGTTTACGTCCCTCTCTCATACCTGCTTATTCATCCTCACATCTGTAAGGAAGATAAATGTTAACGAGTGGGCAGAGAGCGATCTATGACATCACAGACGTCTAAATTGAAAATAAGAAGAAAACATCCTTAGTAAGCAAAAGGAAAAGGTTTTTGAAGGTCATAGGATGGTACGATTTGTAGTCGTCAAGGATGTTATGATAATTCATCGCACTTTGGCTGATGATGATGACGTCAAGGAGCAGCAGGCCATGTCATATATTCTTCACTATTACGTTTCTACGTGGAAATTTGGCAATATCATTTTAGAGAATTCACGTTGGTTAGGAAATGTTTTCATTGGATCTGTGATAGTTTGGTGTCTGAAATGATGTGCAGGAAATAAGTTATTGCACAAGCAAGGAGAAATTGTCCCATCATTCTTTTTAAATAGTCATCTTTTTAATTATTGCACTCTAAATGTAGCCTCTAACACTCAAATAAAATCAGGAATAAAGCTGGCTGTGCCATGTATATGCTGCTCTCCATTATGATCTGCATTTATGAATTTAAACAAAAGGAGGCTACTTTTTAACTCTATACTTAACTCATCCGTCGCCAAGGGATCAAATCGGATTAGTCGATGGATCGCCAAGCGTGCCGATCGGCACAATAGTACTTTTCCAAAAATCAATAGATTGCGCCACGCTCACGACCGTACATTGTGAATTACTGACCTGTGTCAATTCATTACGGATTAAGCTTTCACATGAGCTTGTCTGAAATATAGCATTACATAGCAATTTAAAAATGTTCTACAAAAAGGAGTGCCCGGTTTCACTAGCCCCAATTTAGCCTGGCGCACGGGGGATTCTATAGCCGGCGCAGGAAGGGTTAATAGCCCTTTGGCAGAATATGGCACAAAATTTATAAATCTATCGCTGTAAATTGATTTGCACCAGGAATAATCCAATAGTAAATGCAAGAATCAGAATTACCCCCATCACTTTGTTTCTCTGAATGTTAATGAAAAAAGAAAGAGAAAGTCTTCTAAATTTTCTTAAACTCTTTAAAAGTCTTAAGTCTGCCCTTTCAAGAGAGAAAGGCATTTATCGTGAGAAAGCCGAAATACCTCAATGTGTGCCCAAAGTGGTCTGATGGAAACCAACTTTCTTTTGATATTAAAGCATTTATTATACTTTAGGGGAATAAATTTATATCCTAGAATATACATCTATTTTATTTCGCTCCTTTAAATTTAAAGATCTGTGAAGTCATCTAAATGTGGTTAAAAGCGTTTAAAATATCAAATCCGTAGGAAAATGTACCTCTCTATTTGAGTATGGTGGTGAGATACCTGAGAATCAAATGTGCATTGAATTTCTTTGGTTTATTTTTGTTTCTCCCTTACTCTGTCTCCTTTCCATACCTGGTTTCAATTGTATTCTATATAGATTTAAAGTTGTGGTTATATGTCTAGCACAGGAGGTCAATAATTTGTGGTTTTCTACTTCTGTACTGGTAACTGTCTAGCGATTGAAATTGAGAGGTATAAGTTACACCTTGATAAATCTCAAAGTTGGTGTAGGTAGGATAGCTTCCAGAGATAAGCATTTATTTCAGTTCCATTGGGTTTTTTTAATTCATAATACTATTTATATGACTCTTTCCCTTTTTAATGCCTGGTTTCACTTCAAACAGAAAGTCTGAATAGAAAGTTCTGCGGCAGTATCATGGATTCAATCTGGAGTACTCGAGGAGGTAGAGTTTCAGTCCCCCTTTAGATTTCTTGCGATGGAAACGAAGGTTGCAAGGAACCGCTAATTTGGTGCATTTTGGCTTTCCTCCATGGGGAAGTCTGCGTCAAGTTACAGAGCTTGGATCCTTTGGTTTAGGGTTACGTGTTGCACCAGGTGTTGAATTACTTATCCGTCAGTAGATTCATTCTCATTACTGAAATATGTTGCTGTGGCCCAGATTAGTTGGATATTCCTACAGGGACCATCGGTTTCATTTTTTTTTTTGGAGGGGGGATGGCAGTTTGAAGGTGTTGAGCCTTCAGATCTGAAAAATTACCAAAAATGTAAAGATACAAAATGCCCTTGAATGGCACAACATGTCAACCACAATTGTACAATGTACACATCAAACAGCGATTCCAGTTCATGTCATCTCTTGAATGCCAAAGGATCAATGTGTTTGGGTGGCCTGCTGATGCATGAGAGCTTGGTGCAATGAGGTAAAGAGAATGCACAGATAAAAGTGTTCTTAGAGAATGTGATTTAGATTTTCAGTTCTTATTAAGAAATTTTATTTTAATAGTATTAAACAAACCATTATTGCTTACAATATAATGCACCAAAACACTGTTTTTAACTGGAAAATTTAAGATCAAACCTATATGAAACTGTTGGAGACATTCTCTTTTCTGAGTTTGCTTTGAGTAATGAAGTACATTATAGAACAAAAGTAGGAACTAATGAGCATAACAAAGCCCATCATCAGGTCTTTCTTATTCTATAATTTCCTCAAGAATATTGTGGCAAATATATCTATTTTTTTAAACATTGATCACCTTTTCTTTTTCCTTCAGTTTCATGAAAAATTGATTCCTGTTGATAACAAAAGTGCAGATTATTTTAAATGTGAAAGGGACCATTGAGGACTACATTCCATTGAGGTCATCTCTACTCTCTTGGCTGTAGTATCAGCAGAAGGGCGTAGTTCAAGGTGGAAGTGGGGGTGGGGTATCAGAGGAAGGAGAGGAAGGGGCAATTTTTTCTTCATCAAGATAACTATAATTGAAAGGAGCAGTGTGGAGATCATACCTGATCAATCCTCAATAGAGTTATTTTCTAGCAGAATATTGTTAGATGTGTGCTCTGAATGTAGTAGATATTTGTTGGCTCGTTGATAGCAATCTAATCTGAGACATTTTTGGAAGGACTTTGAAAATGCTAAAGGAATGACATCAGGTTATTGTGATGTTTGGAATGAAGGATCTTAACTCATCTATTATTTTCTCCTAACCGTTATCGACAAGTGAAATTGTTGACATCTATTCAAATTGAATCATTATTTAGTCCCTGAATGAACTTCATTGCTTCTCTGGATGTGACAAAGTTGATATGAGAATTTTTTCCATGGCTTTAAATCTTGACTCTCTGTCTTAAACATCCATTATTCTCCCTTTTCCCTCTGCATCTTTTTTCTCCATTTTCTCTATCATTTTCCATCACTTATCCCCTCCCATCTCTCTCCTCCCTCCCCTCCTCATTCCACGCCTCTTTCCTTCCCTGTATCCTCTTTCATTTCCCTATTTTTTCCTTTGTTTTTGATGCCCCGCCAATACCCTCTCCCCTCCCATTTCCTCTCAGCTTTCCACACCGTACCCCATTATATCCTTTATCACCTCCAACCTTCCCTTTTCTTTCTACTTTCCATCCCTTTTCCACATCCCTTCCTGCATCCCCTCCCATTTCCCCTCCTTTTCCCTTTCTTTCCCACACCACTCCCATCCCCTCTCCCTCCCCATCTCCCCTTCTCTTTCCTGCTCCTTTAGCTCTTCTCTCTATACATTACATATCTCCACCCATCTTGCCTCCCCACTCACTTTTCCCCCTTTCTTTCTTCCCATTTATCTTCCTTTTTCACACCTTCTCGCACTCCTTATCCTCTACCCTCCTCTCTCATTTTCTCTGCTTTTCACAAACCTTGTATAATTATTTATATTAGCCCTTGGTGAATGTGTATGTTGGTAATATATTAAAGCATATCCCCATTTAGGTCTGAACATCAAGGGCCAAGGGCAGTAGCCTTTTGGGAAATTAGTGAGCAAGTTTACAGAAATCGGATGTTGTGTCAGGCCATTAAGCCTTTAATTTGATGCAATTTACTTGTAGCTTTTCAGAATATAAAACCATGTTGTGCGTCACTGCAGTGTCAGTATTTGAGTTTGTTGGGAAATGTTAGGGAAGTTGATAATTGCATCATATTTGCAGGTTTCGGCACCATGATAGGTGCTGATGTATGCAATTGTATTTTAACATCCTTGTCATTTACACTGTTGCCAAGTTCAATAGTAGAAGGAAATACATTATTCATACATCCTTTATATTATATCCTAATATTTTGTGTACTTTGTAGCATATTAGATCTAGAAGACCTTTTATTAACAAAATTTATATTTATGAATAGTAAGGATATCTGTATTTTTTATGTTTTTATAAATATTATGCGTACTATGAAGTATTTTGGATCCAGGAGACCCTTTAAAGATTTGAATTATGAATAGTAAGAAAGTACAGTATTCTTATATCCTTACATAGTATAGAAATATACAATGACTCTCGAGGTTCTGGTTAAAACTATTCGCACGAATGAGCATATCAGATAGTACCATACTATTACTATTCGTCTGTTTTAGCCGACTACGCATGCGTGCAAAAATAGTAACTTTTTTCCCTAGGGAAAAAAATTACTATTCGTACCATTCAATGACAAACGGCTTTCTTAGCAAATCTATTCATTTTTCTTGCCTGTACACTGTCAATGCAACGATCTTAGTGTAAGGGATATAATATACAAATATATACTGTTATGAAAGGTTCTGGTTAAAACTATTGGCTCGATGTGCCTGCAAAAGTACTATTTGCTTCGGGTCTGCGCCCCTCAGCAAATAGTACTTTTGCAGGCATAGAACCTTGAACAAACACAGTATATATTTGTTTTATATACTGGATTTGTAAAAATAAAATAATAGATTTCAAACTTACCACTTGATGATACTTGGTAGTCACCATAACACTTGAACAGTCAAACTCTCAAAAAGGTAAAAGTCATCAAATTTGAATAGTCAAATTCCGTGTGCGCAGAGTTCATCGCACAGAGTTTATTGCTCGCTATTGCGGGTATGCGGGAAGAGCGCCATCTAGTGTTAGGACAGAATCTGTAAATAGTACAAAAGACTATTTACGGATCCTATCCTTAAATAGTTCTTCGATACTAAGATAGTTGGTTTATTTTTAATCATGTGACGTTCATTAAACCAATCAATGAACAGAGATAAATCTATCCAGTATATAATATATTTTGTATACTATGTAGTCCCAGTCCAAAATTCACAGATTTTCAGGTTAATTATTATCTACATTTTTTTTTAATTTTAAGATTGATAATATACTTACTTATAAATATGTCTACAGTACCTCAATCTTTTACTACAATTATTTGTTTAAACTGGTCTGCTTTTATTGACAACAAGAAGGTTTTTCATTATGGCCCCATGATGAAGACTTGTGTCTTCTTTGATTAGCCCATTTATTAATACTGAAGGTCAACAAGTGTTTCTTAACTCATATTCTCACTTATGCCATTCCACTACCTTGTAATGTTAAAAGAATATTACTACATGATTGCATTTTTCCTCCAAAATTGCTATATTTAGTGATTCTATGGCACCAATTTATTGTATTCTTTGGCTTTGTTTCAAGGTTTTTAAAAGTCTGTTTAAATTCTTTTTTACTCCATTTTTGGTGGGGGTCTGGATATATCTAGCTCTACATACCGGTAGATATATCTATATTACTTGAATCTCCCTTCCCCCTAAAAATTAAGCAATATATTTAAGGAAAATGGTGTCATAAGGGTTCTAAGAATTAAGATATTTTTCCTTTTCACAATGACAAAATCAAGCTTTTGTATAACTTTTCTTGACACTATTTCACACTTGTTCCACCTTTCGTATTTTATTTCATCACTGCTAAAAAAACAAGGATAGTAGGATAACACATGAATTTATGGACAGAAGTAACACAATCCAAAACGAATATGAGATATTAAAGTCAAGACTTAATTCCAGGCACAGGTGCATTAGCAGAGGTTAAACAATAACCAACAAACAATAAGAAACTAAAGTATACAAAGTGGGTTTACTATGATTAAATAGGATGTACAAAAATGAAACAAATTATAAAAATAACTAGGAAGATTGTGAAAAGTGTTGATTAGTAAAAAAAAAAAAAAAAATAGATGGTGGAAAAGTTTGATTTTGAGATTTGCTGAAATATATTGAATTTTAGAAAAAGAATGTTTATTACCAAAAAAAATGTAGTTTATAACAAGTATTCCTTTAATCTGATGTATACCTTGTGATGCTCAGCAGTGGGATAGCTAATACATTATGATAGAAATTTTGAAAACAATTTATTCTTTAAATGAATTAGGAGAGTAAGTTTCTGACTAGAAATGAAACGTAGATTAAAAATCAAAGTACATTCAATAGAGTTAGAAAGACTTAAAGCATTTTCTGAGTTAGGGACAATAACAATTTGCATCATGTATAGAAACTTGCACATTAATATGTAAGTCATTTTCTATTCCAATTCTAATGCAAACAGAATCTAAATTACATTCTTGTTGATTCTATGGAAGTAAAATAATCCACTGTTATTCAGTAATGATGTAAACAATTATGATCTTAGGAGTTAGATGACCTGATTTATTTCAAACAAACACAAGGAAATGAGTCAATGTGGTATTTGAGGAAGTTCAGTTCTTGCCTTAATCATTTGAATTATTGGATTGCATTACTCACCGAACCAGATAAATTTCCCTTTATTATGACCGTCTGATGACCCCCAGAAGCCATATTGAATTCAGTTGATTTATTTTCCATTTTCCATTTTCCACAAAGTCAAATTTCAATATTTTGAAGTCAAACACGTACAAAATTGATACTATATATGATTAAAAAACATAAGAATGTACAAATGTTAAAAGGGAAAGAGGGTCAACTAAACAGCAGAATTTGAAGGATGAAATCCCATCCATTGAAGAAGAATAATGATGAGATGCATGCATAATGAATTAACACTTAATGATTTTGTTTATACGTATAAAAAAGGATGATACATAAATGTGTATATGACTATTAAGAATTATACAAATTCTATATTACAGTAGATACGAGAAAGCTACAATTTAAGTGAGATAGTTGCTCTCTTTTTTCAAACCCAACTGATTTTATTTGAATTTGGAACAAAGCTTTGATCTAATGTAGTAATTATGAAGGGAATTCAAGGGAAACCGAAATAAACAGGTCCCACTCTTTATTTTTCATTACATGCAAGTAAATGAAAGCAAACAAAGTGAAGTAAGGATTGGTTACTTTTTAGATAATGATTTAGTGGATATTTTTAGTAAGAAAACATATAAGAACTACTTAGAAGATTATATTTAACCACTGACCGTTCAAGAAGAGGATCATTCAGGAAGAAAATTATAGACATTTTTTAGAGAGAGTTGGAAAATTCAAGACCAGCTGTAGATGATGTCCAGATTGGAATATAAAGCAAATACATTAAAGAGGATATTTCAATGGAACTTGGTCCATTTCTTTATATAATTGGGCCATTATGTAGGTCCTGGCTGTCTTTTAGGGTAAACGTGATATGTGTACTTCAGTTTCTTACCCTGTTACTGGTCACTCCATGAAGAAAAGGATTTAACTCTTTTCAGTTGATTTTGTTTTTCAATGGAAAAAGATGATCACTCTCAGAACTGAAAGTTATAATTGAGATAATGTTTTGGCAGCGCTCTCTTGAAAGTCAGGCCATGTGGCTTGGCTGAGACCACCCTCTCTTTTAAAGAAAACTCAAATAGAATAAAATGATAATAAATATTTGCCATTTTAATTTGTAGAATGATTTATCTTTCCAGCGATAATACTAATTTTTTTTTTTATTGATAGTATGAGTGTAATAATCTAATGTCACCATGTTTTGAATATTTTCATGAATAACAGCTCTGCCTTTAATAGATTTAATTTCCAAACGATAATCCCCTTCTCACATCCTCTTTCATATAATCCTTTTTACATCCTAAGTACACGCTTTTCTTGTTAGGTTTCTTCCTGCCTGGCTGGCGTATTTTGGAGTCATGATCATCTGTCCGACAAAGCAGTTTCGATTGTTTGAGCTTCGATGTTGCTCTTCAGGCCTTGTTACACATTTGAATATGCATATTTTAGAATTCGCAGTGAATGGCTGAATCCTTTGTTACCTGTTATTACTATAAACCTCAGAACGATAGATATGGTCTAGTGATGCTACTGTGTTCCATTTCCTGTGTTTTATAGTGATATCAGGTTATCAAATAGTTTTTAGAGTTAGAGTATTAATATGTTGTATTTCAGTTAGGGCTACGTCATCTCTCTTTCTGTAGCCACTGACTTCATAGCTACTTGAAGTAGTGAATGCCACAGATTGAGGCTGGTCATTGGGTAAATTCATGTATTTATGTTCTACACTCTTTCTACAATGTTGAGCAACTGGCAACAATGCAGAATTTTTCATTTTTAAAGTCTTTGATATGACTTGACTCTGGTTTGAACCCAAAATATCTTCATCATTAAGGTGTTCGGATGTTGCACCCACAAAGGAACTAACATCACCTATCATTCAGTGTATGTTCAGCATTATAAATAATTGTTTTCACGCTCTCCATTTGGCAGAGGAACACTTTTATAAATCTTAATTTGCCACCCCCCCCCCCCCCCCATATGAATAGCGAATTAAATGCAACATCTTGTGACAAAAAAAAAAAATTAATACTCATTGAAGATTTGTTAAATACTGGTCATACACTTCCTTATAATCCAATATGTGGCATGGACTTTATAGTAGGAAGTTGCAAAACGCTCTGAAGGCCTTCTTAAGAATGTGCAGAGGATTTACGTAAAGTAAGAGCTAAGATTTACTCCTACTCAATTCGAGGAGACCTATAACGTCAATTTTGATGGCATTGATGTCTATTGTGTGGGATTGTGAAGATTTCTTACAGCAATTTGATAAAATAGAACATTTCTGATATGACGTTATCTTCTAAAATTAGATGAAAATCTAAAATTCAATATTTAGGTTCGGAATAATAGAAATAGGAGGATTTCTATCTCGTATTTGAATGAATACATGATTTAAACTCTGCCTGTACAATAGCATTAGCACATATATTCAGATGGAATTGTCCCTTTAAAGGTATGTTTATGCTAAATTCAGGACAGCTTTTGCACTTTTAGTTGTCAGTTTCACTACTCTACACCGGGGCGTAGTTCACCAAGATATGAAAGACTTTAAAGTATTCCCGCATAGAATGGCGCCATCTCTCGTTGAAAGTGCTGCCCCGCTGCAGCTACCAACGAGCCAATTGGAGAAATGCCGTGATCGTGACGTCATTGTATTGCATTAGCTAGCTGCGTGTACCGCAGCCATAAAGCTTATATGGACTTGTGTATTAAATTTTGCATATTCTTTGCTTGTTCCACCCCAATAATCAGAAAAGTTTAGTAAAATCCGAGCACTGTGATATTCTGTTTTAAAATGGAAATTATATTTGACAGATAAAACGTTTTCCCCCTTTTTTTATCATCAGAAAACTAGCCGTACACATTGCAATGTGTGATTACCATCCTGTTGAGCAGATCCAGTTGCGTTTATGACTATGTGAACGCGAACTATCAATTGAGTCAATCTCAATTCAGGTATACATGTATTAGATTTAATATATTGAACTAGGACTGCGGAATCATCACTAAATTACCATGATTACTATTTGTCTATTAATGAAAACAGTGAAACATTTTGTTAAAAACTAACAACTTAATATTACTCTAGCAGTCGGACGCAGGGTCACTATTCATGTTTTCCCCTTGCAGTGACAATTCACTGCCAGCGCGCACTGGCAAAATGAACTCAAAGTCGGGTAAACATTTTCAAAGCTGTTCAATTCTCTTGAGTTCATGCAGGTAATGAATAAGCTACCCTTTTCCTGATTCAGAGACATTCATAATATATTACTTGTATAACAATTCCTACACATTCAGATGTACTTTGAAAAAGAAAATGCCAGTCGCAGTATTTCATCACTCTCTCCCGGCCGATCCACACCCCGCAGACCCCGGTGTGCTGGGATCTCTGGCCGGGTGGTGGATCGAAGAAGGCTCGTGGCAGCTGCTCGTGCGCTCCGCTCCATATAAAATCAGCGGCAGTATTCTCTGATTTTGCTCAAGACCTATATCGCTGCCAATGTAAGAATCTTCACAGTAATCGTCCGAAATTGAACTACATTCCAAAATCTTTTGGCTTGAAGAATTGTGGATCATTTTGTCAGAAGAACTGTCTGCTTGTGTGTGTTGTATTGCACTAACTGAATGCAAATCGCTGTGCAGTGAAATGCTGATCAATACGTCACATCGCATAGTGAGAAGGACGAACGTCCCCAATTATCACTTGACTATAACTAAATATGTGTCTTTCAAAGTGCCCTGTCGCCTTTGTGAATTTATATATGGATTCAAAAATGCTTTAGATGGAATCTAGGACTCTTCCCCCATTTAATGAGGTATAATATGATTGGTTTTTGCATCTTTTAAATTTCTATGTGGGTCTAGGCTTTTCTTGGTATGGCAATTGATGAACAGCTGCATCGTCGTCGCTTTCCTCTGCATTTTCATCATATTCCCCGATTTTGCCATGATTAATCTCGCTGTCGGTGTCAGTACTTGGTTCATACTGTTCTTCCTCCGAATCACATTCCATAACAATATAAGGTCTTCAAAATCATTCTCTGCCATTTTGTACTTTCACGATGCAATTGATAGAGCTGGATATGAAAAAGCGTTCGATGTAGCTACGTGCATAGAATACGTGTGCAAAATTGAGCTTTGCATGCTCAGCAGACGCCGCGCATCCGGGCTCTGAAAAGTAGCATGCTATACAATGACGTATTTTCTCTGCGGGGGGTCAAAATTAATTTTTACGGTGGTTCATTCTCGCAGCAGTGTATATAAGTGTGCTAAAAGGCGTTTATCTCTTTTTTTGCATTTCAAAATAGTTTTAAACAACTTTAAATGGATTCTATAATACTTCCTTGATTTAATGAGGTATAATTTTCCTAATTTACGCACATTGTTAAGTTCTATGCCAGTCTACTTTAAGAACGACTTTATGCATGACAGGCATCAGTTCTTGTGCTGAATGATCAAGAATCTTATGTGTATCACATTCGTTAACATACTTCTGCCTTTCTAAAGTTGTGCGTAACTTTAAGAACGACTTGGTGAAATACCGATCTGGGAGGTTAAAAAAATTGTCCAATCACAGGGAGCATAAGAATCACATCTCAACTTAATAGGGAGTGGGAATTCTGCAAGTACATGTAATCTCAACTGCAGGATGGGGGCTCAAAAAACCCCTACAGCTTGGCGAAATAGGTTCCATTTGTTTTCCGGAGAGGAGACGTCTTTCTCTCTGAACGAGAGGGTTGGCCAGGTTTAAAGACAATATGCTCCTTTTACGCTGTAAAAATTTGATTTCTACAGAAATCAGGAGCATCGTTCAACATGCCAATAATTAAAGCCTGCATTGAATGATTATTGTGGAAGATGGTGCTATAATTATATTATGCTGTCCAATAAATCTTGCTAAATGAGCTGGTATAAACATTGCACTCTCAAGATTTAAAAATGAGCTGTCAAACAGTTTGGAATATTTCCTAAATCAGAAAGTATAGAATGAACAAGCGAGCAGCTGAGCCAAATGTTTTGTCTTGAAAAAACCAAACAGAACGTTGTAACAAAGATTTTTTTGGCTCAGTCAATCATTCAAGAATGAATGTTTGAATTTACACAACCACCATGCATCTCATCAATATTTTGGAATGATTGGCAATCCAGCAACTATTAGCTTAAGTTAATGGACATGGTTACATTCCTATGGATATTTTGTATGGTTAGCAGTGAGGAAACAGACCGGATGTGCGACAAAATGTTTATTTCAGTAACAAACTTTTATATCAGATTTTTAAAACTGAATCTAGGCTACCTATGATCATAATATACTATCAAATACATTAGGCAGAACAAATGCTAAGATGAACAAATTGGATGCCTGTTTTTTGCCATTTTGCAATTTGAATATTTCTTCTGTTTTTATAAGGATGGATGAGGCATTGTACAGGTTATATGACTAGCAGGAAGGAGACTCCAGACTCCCGCTACAGGTGGTACGAGAAAGAGGTTTCATTTGTCCTCTCTTATTCGGAAGGAGACTTGTATATCTCTTGAGAGACACAGACTGGGTTGGGTATAGGCCTAACAAGGATGAATCTATTTTTTATATTTGGATTTCTTTTAATTGCTGAGTAGTCTGTCTCTCCTAAATTCATGACTTTTTTAAACAAAGGTGTTGAACAATGATATATTGCTGTGTTAGCTTAATCTGCGGAGTGCCTTCCTTTTTAATCAGAACCACATGTGTTTAAAGAGTTAATATCTCCTTACTGATTTACTGTTAAACAAATTAAGGAATAAAGCATTGTTGATCTTTCAAGGGGTGGATCTAGGGTTGGCCAGTAGGAGTGGGAGGCAGCGATGAATTGAAACGGCGCGCTGAAATGCAAAATAAAATACACAAGCAAGCAAAGATTTTCACTCGGTATGAACCACCTTTCCATCAATATGGGAGCCAGAATTAGGGGGGGGGGGCAATGATGTTCAGCTGCTATTGGCTTCTTTGTCCGTAAGTGAGTAGATGATTAAAAGTTCTTTCGTTTTAATTACTGATGATATCTAATATAGAGTAGACCTCAATAACATTTCTCAATTGATGAAAGAAGAGGCAGCACATTCCAGTTACTTTGAAAGTCGATATTTTATGGTGCATAAATTTTAGCAAATTCACTGCATTATTTTCACGTTTTGAAAGAGCATTTGTAGGGTCATTATAATGGTCGATATTGTTTAAATTTATGGTCATGAAGTTAGCAAAAAGTAAGATCCCTGTGAACATTTAAGTAGGAAGAGGACACCTGTAATCCCATTCAGGTGAAAATAAAGAGGTTTTTTTTTACCCCTCTCCTTCGGAAGGAGACTACTATCTCTCCTGAGACGAGGGTTGGGCTTGGTTTGTTCAAGAAGGATAAACTTAGTCTTAATATTTATATAAGTAGCAGATGCAGGTAGTTATTGTGCCCAAAACCAATATAAGTAATAGAAAATACACAGGACTTTACTTACGTCCTGTATAGACAGGTTGTGGTGCAAAGGGAGTGCAATTGAAAGAAAAGGGTTTTGCATTTATAGCCCTTGGATAGATAGAAATATTTTGATATATATAGATTATGCCATTTCAATATTTGTCTCAAGTTTGTAGTTTCATTATGCACCTCCCTTTCATAAAGAAAATCATTTTACAGTTGTAAGATTTCATTATCATCATTATTATTATTATCATCATTATTATTATCATCACTATTACTATCATCACTATTAGATTCATCTTTCTTACTATTACTATTGTAATTACCAGTATTATTATCTATCGTCATAATAATGATCAATTTGATAACACATTTCTTTTTTTTCTGTTTATACATGTAGATAATGATATTATACAACGAAAAAAGAATTGCACAATCACACCTATTACAACATTAACTCCGGCTATACCCTGACATGAACAAGCGTGCTGTGGCGTCTTAGCCCGGATCGGATATTTGTTTTGCCATTGAGAGGGTCGACTGGATATCCTATGAAGTGCTAACATCCTGACAGGGGTTCATAGCCAAGAACATTCCACCTTGACGTAGTAGACCAGACAAGGAAGACAATTTTTGCGGCATAAGGATGTAACTCTTAAATTGCCAAATTTGACTCTCTGAGAATAAAAGTAGTGGAATTGAGTTTGCTATTAGCATTTTCAGCTCTTTGTCAGTACCTCTAAATAGCTTTCACTACTATCCGAACATAGATCCATGATACTCCTTGAACTTGCTAGTTACAATCACTACAATATTTAGAATGAATATCACATCCATTATTAGTTGTAATGTCAGGCAAGCCTTGAGCAAACTTGTAAGGTGTTGAGAACAAGCTCTTGTATTTAAGTATGCATAAACTTTGCCTCTGCTATGACAGCCTATTGACCATGCAATTGCTTCTGAATAAGAGAAAAGTCAAATTTTACACTTTTTTGAGTTACCTTCTTTTGTGACTTAAGGGCATAAGTTTTGCAACTGGAAGGATGTGGATGTTATTAACCTAAATGGCTTTATATCTGGTTCATGTTTTAAAGATAGTCTCTGGTTCTCGGAATAAAGGAAAACCATTGTTTGCCAAATTGAGCAAAACTTCATGAATACGCAGAACTGTGAAAAAATAATACTGGCTAAGGAAATGTACAATGACAGAGTAACATTTGAACAAATAATAATCAGAAAATGGACTTTGATTGAACATCTGTTTGTCCGAAAATGATGCATCCTGTTTAATCTATGTCGAAGATTTGACTGTTAGCTATTTAGATGGCATTGTTGGATGATGAGCCCAACCTCTTCTGATCAATCATAGCTATTAAGAAATAAAACATAGATTTTGATCTTACGGCTTAGCATTTCGGTTTAATATTGATTTATAATTTCTCATATTAATCTATATAACCTTAATGTAGCACAGACGTGTAGTTAGTCCATGGCCTGAAACAATGTATTCAAGAAACATAGAAGATAAAACTCTTGAAAGTAGACAAGACAAGGAGTGTGAGGCATACAAAACTCGAAGACTTTCCGTGTACGCTGGGAGGGGAAATCCTCAGCCTAGGAGCAGGAGGATGCGGGATTGATGAGTCCATGCCGACAGAAACGCTAGGAAATGACAAATATCTCCTGTTTTGTGATGCGCAGATCCGAGACTGCTCCTCTGTCAGTCTTCAGGCTTCCTGGTGGGACTGTTCACACTGTGTATTGCATTGGAACGTGTTTAATGTTTTCATTACCATAGTGTATTTTTGTGTCGTGAACACTCTCGTAGCGATGTCAACTTAAAATTGCAGTCTTTTAGGGTGCTGCTCCAAAGTTGTGATCAATTGCAAGTTGCTGTTGATCAGTAAGCGCCAATCAAACCCATTGTTTCTTACGCATCTTCTCAAAAGTGCAGACAGTACGCGAATGAAAATACATATTCCACTATACAACTGATGTGCAGTTGATTTGTGATCAAGTGCAACTTTGAAGCAACATCTTATTACACTCTGATGAGGGGTACTAAATTCAATAGATTTTGGTGCTTATTCAGAACCTAAAGTTACTAATGTACATCCATCCGTCTACTTGTAAACCTTTTATTTGAATATTTTTGTGTAAAAAAACCGAGATAAATATGCCATACAATAGGGCAGATGTGTAAACATGGACCAAAAGTATTTCTTCAGGTATATTAGGGTCAATAATAAACAATACCAGTAGAGAAATGAATGGTTTCTATGGAGACAGTTGTGATACATTGTGGTAAAAATAATGTTCTTCATTGAACGATATGTAGTTCTTGTACCCCCTCAAAAGCAAAAGAGGGTAAAAAACGAATATTTGGTTGGTATGTCTGCTTTTGCATGAGAGAATGATTTGGCTGTTGTATCATAATGGAACATCTTCTGAAACTACAATCATATGAAAAAAAAGATAGTTTGGGCTTACTTTCAATTGCTTTACCTTTCAGGATGTCTAGTGGAGCAAAAGACATCATGCAGCAACTTAAATCATCCATGTGTGAAGATTATTACATTGTGTTTGATGACAGACAAGACAGTAGCATTTAGGGTATTTCTAGAAATATGTAACCTTATATAAAATTAAGATATACATACATGTAATAGTGGTCCCTAACCTTTTTGGGTAGTGCAAAGCTAGAAACTTCACCCTTCCAATGAATACTATATTTGATTGAAATGACAAAATCATAGTCTTCTTTACAAATGCCCATTAAAGGTTTGAATTAATTTTTTGTTATTGTTTCAAATCATATGATGCAGGACTAAGGTGTCATGATATTGTTTTATGGAAAAAAAATTAGTTGTCAGTGGGAATACTCCCGTGAAAGGAGTCCAATCTTTCAGTAAGCACATTGTGAAAATGCAAATTTTCTTATGTTTTAACAAAATCATCTTTCTTCTGTTATTTCTTGTTGATGAGTTTGGGCTTTTTATTTACAATTAACCCTAACATTGCCAGGCTTTTTAGGGTCTTCTATGGGCGCAGGACTTTACTTTGTACACAAAATCACGATTTTGTGCCATTATGGGCTTGATGATTTCGTTTCAAGTGGCCATGGCTTTCAAACCAATGCCGGGGCCGACAAATTTGTTGTCAAAAGCCACCAAATGTTTTTCCGATGCCTCTATGCCTTGCAGTTATGACGGGAGTTGATTCGACCACCCTTGGTATTTTAAGGGCTAAGGTAAACTTGTATGATGGGGTAACAATAATTCGTATCCTTTTTCTAGAGCATATTTGGATCGTGGTACTTAGCACAATATTTCTCCTAAAATACAAAATTATTTTTTTAAATCTTGGCACGAAATGAAACTAGATATTTCAGGCTTCAAATATTTCCCAAAATAAAATTAATCCACGAAAGAATCACGGAGATATCGCGATATAAAAATTTGATTGACGAAACGATCGCATCGCTCCATGCCGGAAAATGGCGAGAATTGTCAACAAATTGTGTCACATAAATTCGTATGCCCCGTTTTGAACAAGATTTACCATAAAATTGCTTCCATCTAAGATGCAAAATTTACAGTAGCTTGACCACAAAACATCAAGGAATCGAATGGTATGTCTGCTTACTTACAAGTTTGATGATTTCTGTCTGAAAATTGGAAGGATTCACTTCAGTGTCGCGAGACCCGTGTTTTTCTGCAAATGCAAGCAAATTTGCCGATCTTTTGGCAATATTTTCATTGTTTTTGGTCCTTTTGCTAAGAAAATTTCCAATTTAGGCAAATAAACAACGCTCTTTACAATGGTGATGTCAGATTTGCAATATTTCATCGATTTTGTAGAGATTCATAAGATGTACGAATTAATATGATGCGCGAATTAATGTGACAGCACCATAAAAAGATTGCCTCCTTCTCAGCTTAAAGTGCTAAAACCTTGACCATTTTAACAAGTGTTTGAGATGAGTGAATCTGGAAAGTTATTTTGAATTTCTTGATTTCATGAAACAGGAAGAGGTCAATTATATGCAGTTGAATGTTGTACCCTCCTTTGATATCAAAACATTCTAAATTTACCGACATCCTGGTCTAAATAGCACATCGTCACACTTACTTAGCTCGGGATGTATTTAATAGCCATCCATTTTCACTCTTTCGTTGCCTTTTTTGAGGCCTTTAATTTCTCCCCCAGAGGCCGTCCAGAATGAACTACATCCTTGCGGATGCAATACGGACGGAAGGGAAGCAATGAAGAAAAAAAGGGGGAATTTTAGTTCCAAATATGTCTTGATTTGAATTTGGTTAATGTCTCATTAAACAACTCCTGCGCACATCAATTTTGATTATTTGAAGGAAGACGTTTGTGTATTTCTCTTAGGCTTGATAATGAATGAACATTGTTCAGGTTCGTTCTTTGAAAATCCAAAATACATCATGGCAGATTTTTTTATATTTAGGAACTTCGTGTAACAGCAACTATTAGATAGGGTGATGCGATGATTAACGTTTTGATTTAAAACATGTAGTTTCACTTATTACTGGTATTATGGTGAATCAATCCAGGTGTGGATAATTTATTACTTGATTTCACTATGTCTCACTCACACTTACGTATATGTTTGTACTTTACCGATCAATTACTTAAACTAATTGATCATAATAGATCAGGCAGGAATATTTATTTCTTGAAATGCCATGTGCGATGGTGTACCCCGGGCTAAAGATAATGATATGTAAAGCGCCTTGAGCACTCAGCAGAGTGAATATGTGCATTATATAGATTGCATCTATTATTATTATTGTCATTATTAAGCCATTTTAGACTGGACAAATTTTTAGATTGTGATACACGTGACTGCAAACATCTAACTACCATTTGATGAAATAATAGATTATCTCAACCAGATCTCTGGGATGTGAAAGTAAGTATTATGGTAGACATATATTTGACTCCTGATCGAAACTTCCAGCACATGTTTAAATTAGACACTTGCATGAAACTGAAATCCATTTGACCTTTGGAAATCAAACATTTTTATTGAAAATTATACAGTTATGGCCTTCCTAACTGCAAATAATATGATATTTCACTCTGCTAGAATTCTCCACAGAATTTAGTTATACTCCACATTGTTTTCTATCCAATTACCCCTGTTCATTTCCCTTAATCACAAAAATACCTCAGCGTATACGGGCCGGGAAGTTTCCCATTAGCCCATCCTGCGTGGAGCTCGATGGAGACTCATCTTAATCTGAAACATCTTGCCAAGTGGGAGGAATTGGGTTTAGCCCCTATCGGCATAGGAACGGAGGCGGGGCCTGGCTCCCCGAACCTGCCAATCAGAGGTAAGTGGACTAATTTAAATGTTGCCAGAGTGGCTCTCCCGAGCAGTATTTCACCAAAAAGGAATTATTCCTCTGGACCAATAAGATTTGAACACCTTTGTAGCTTTTAACAAAAATCTCTGCCATGTCAATCCATGAAACCCTCCCTGAATGTCAATGGCGTTCCCCCAATTTGCACTCCCTTCCGACAGGATGGAACAATCTTAATGCTGTTCAAGACGTTAGCCAGGGGGCCTTCCATGAATATGCTTCAAAGTGACGTTTGTTATAAGCTATGATGAATCCTTGATTCTGATTGGCTGAAAGTAAAAAGTCACTGACTTGATTCTGCTGTGAAAGGGTAGAAATAAATTACTTCATATTTCTCTAATAAGAAGTGGATACTGGACAAATAAGACAAGGCTGGATGAATTATCGAATGGCTCATGCCATAATGTACTTTCTTCGATGCTACTAGGCCGAGATGTGTAAAATTGATTCTCAAAAAATTTAGAACATCTTTTTCCAGTCTTTTTTTTCACAAGAGAAAGAAAATAAAAATGAAATAATGTAGCACAATAGTATGAACCTTGGGAAATTTGCACATGAAATTATTCATTATTCCGTTTTTTTATATTTATTTTAAAGGGTATCTGAGGTCAAAAAATGTTATTCTTATGTGCCTGAAATTAAACCAAAATAACTATCCGACATGATGTGGATTGTAAGTTAAGGAGATTTAGGCTCAGTGCAAGCCTTTTGCAAGAGTAGGAGGAGGAGGATAATGGGGTACAGAATGATTGGAAACTAATCATTTGAATCCTTTTTTTTTTAATTGACTTCAAGAATCCCTTCTCAAGAAAGAAAGAAAGAAAGAAAGAAAGAAAGAAAGAAAGAAAGGACTTACGTGAAGAACGAAAAACGATGAAAAGAAAATAATTACATTTCTTGGTAATTACCTGCAAGAATCCCTTCTGGAAAAAAAAGGATAGATGAAGAAAGAAAAATAACTGGTGAAAAAGAAGAAAATTAGAGAATGATACAGACTTCTTCTAACTGAAACTAGTTGAAGAAGAAGATACAATTAGGGCAAATAGAGCATGAAAGTCTGACCATCTGGTTTGGATGATGCCTACAGGATGAAGGGCTCAGTCTGCTCAAAGATGAACAGGAAGAACAAAGTGAGAATCGGTTTTATTGCACTTAAACTGAGGAGTACTCTGGATAGATGCGGATAGATAGAGAAAAAGAGAGAATTCTGGAGAGATGTGGACAGATAAAGAAAGAGAGATCATTCTGGAGAGATGCGGACAGATAGAGAAAGCCAGATGTGGACAGAAAGGGAAAGAGAGATCATTAGGAGTTCCAGAATGGATTTATGTCAAAGGAGGGGAGGATAGTATTGAAGAAAATTTTTTGAGTTTGAAGGAAAATGGGAAGCGTGTATGTGTGTGTGTGTGTTTATTTGTTTATCCGTGTCTGAGTGAGAGAGGGCGAGGGAGGGAGAGAAAGAAAGAAAGAAAAGGAAAAAAGACACAGAGGGAATGGGAGGATGTGGGAGATATATATGTATCAGAGAAAGGGGAATTTAGGGATAGTAGGTATAATGGGAGAGGAGTTCAAGGGAATAGAAAAAACATTAGATGGATAGATATGGAGAGGGAGGGAGAGAGAGAGGGAATGAAGATTTTAATGGAAAATAGACATGGTGGAGGACATGCCTGTATTAGACTGGGATTGAGGGTTAGAACATATGAAATGGGAAAAGGTGTCTGGGGAGTGAAAAACATAAATTCAATGGGGAGATATGGAGCGGGAAGCTGAGAGGGAGGATGTGGGTGTGGAATGATAGACATCAATGGTTGTGGATACAATTTTTCACATAAAGAGGGATCAGGGCCTGGCGATGTAAAGGTGAATTGGAAAGATAAAAGAAGATAGAGAGATAGAAAAAAGGAAATGGGGGTGGATTGGGAACCAAAGCAAATATGGAGATGACAATTAAAAAAAAGATATGCTTAGGGAGTTTGAGAAGGAACAAGGAGTGAAAGGAAGAAGATATTCATCTATAAAACCAGAACGATCCTCTCCAATCCCAGTGATTCACTAGTTTCAAAACACAGACAAAATCCACATAGTTGACTACTAATACGCAACATTTATATAGTGCTTAATATGAAGTGTTTCTAAGCGCTCTGTGCATTATTGCCTGGCTATAGCAAGACTACCATTTGGCTCTCACTGCATTCATGGAATTTCTTCCTACTGGTACCCATTCACGTCACCTGGGTTGAGTGCAGCACAATGTGGATAAATTTCTTGCCGAAGGAAATTCATGTTGATATGGGTGGGATTTAAACCTACTACCCTTGGGTTGAAAGGCGAGAGTCAGAACCACTACGTCATGACATCCCCATAAAGTATTAAGTAGCATCTATTAGTAAGATTTTAGATTCAGATTTCAGATTGTTTTATTTCAACCAATCATTTAAAAAACAGAAGTCATTCTAGTATGATTTGCTTAATAATACAGGGCTTATTAAAGGACAATGGCTCATTATGTGGAGGAGGGGGAGGGGGAGGGGGTGGTCTTCCACCTTGCCCCTGCAAATTTGGTTCACTATATCAAACAGTATAAAGTCTAGCAAAATTGTCCATTGTTATCTAAGGTAGATAAGCCTGAAGCTAGGCCAGAAGTTGCATCATGCATGAGTTAGGCCCCTGTCCGTTACACGTACATACAGTCTAACCGTGCTATAGTGGTCTCCCAAGGGAAACTAGACAAAGCGGCCACTGTAGATAGGTGACCTCTTTAGACAGGTTTGACTGTACCTGAAATTACCCACCTAAAACCTGCCCAGGTCTAGACCTAGGCAGTTTTCGACCTTGACAGGATTAATACAGCTTACAGTTATTCTTTAAAATTGTATTAAAGCAGCACAGAACAATCTGCAAGGAATCGGGTTGTGTGCATGGAGAAGTGATGCTCCTCTTTTCTTCCTTTAACAGTGTATGAATCACAACCTGCATTAGAACATAAAGGAGGGTGGGGATATATTTCCAGGTGATTTTGAGATTATATTGATCCCCAGTAAGACAAAGGGGAATTTGGATATCTCATTATCTTGTTTTTATTAAGAATATTTGATACGATCAAATTTGGAAGTTCTACACCTTGGTCTACTTGCTAACCGCATATGAATCAGAATTTTGCATCCTATAATTTAGGGAGAGGTAACCTCGGGTGGTAGTGAGTGGTACTGATGGCTTATCATTTACTTAAAAACAGGCTGAATAGGAACACAGTTTTGGCAGAGAAATAAGTTCAAATATTTATTTGAAATATCATATCATATTTACTTTGAATATTTTACTTATTTTGCCTATAAATTCAAACATCTATCTGGTTATAGTTTCCATAGATCGTTCCACCTTTAATTTTAAAGGAAATGTTTTCATGTGAAGATATTTTCTTGTTTTAGGACCACTTTTGCATTTTTGATAGTGCATGTATGCATGTAAATGTACATTACTGGACATTTTTTGCTAGGCTAGAACCTTGAAACTCAGAAAAATAAAACTACAGCAAAAATTTCAGAATATACAGTATATGAAAGTATATTTTACAGGTGTAAGTTTTGTCCCTGTTGAGGATTCAAATTTTATTGAAATCTGGTTTATTTAGATATTTTCAATGCTTTATGCTCCCGAAATTCTCGTTTTTTTTTTTCAAAGCTTTTAGCTGTTGATGTCTAAACACTTTTTTGTATTTTTGTTATTTTCCCCTAAATATTCAAGAAAGGAAGAAGTAAACATTAATCACTGATATCCTTGTGTTTCCCCTTTCTGTCTAGGTCTACCTTGCCACCTCGAGGATACATACATGTATAAAAAGATTACCGGAAGGAAGAAGAGCTTAATAAAGATCATTCCTCTATGTCACCCTTTTTCATCCATGTTTATTTCTGTCTTTAATTTCCCATTAGCAGGTGCCTAACGAAATGACAAGAGAGAAGAATGTTCTCCCCCTGTTATGTTCATTTCTTATTTACTTCTCAATATAACGTTACCGGAAGGAAGTGCCAAATATAGTGCTGTATACAGGTGCTTTAATTCAATTTCCTTGTCATTTATCTTTTTTTATAACAAAATTAAAAAAAAAAACTTTCAGCTAATCTTGTGAATCAAGAATGTGCCTCAAAATATGATTTGACCCAATAGGGTCGGTTGCTAATTTTCGCACCAGCCTGATTGCAAAATCATCTTTTATCTAAATTGGTGCAACATAATTATACCTATCTGTCATTTTATTATATACCCCAGTGTTTGATTCACAGAGAAAATACTGCTGTACAAACTTTAATATGTAAGGGGGTGTTACTATAGAGTTGCAATTGATTGAAAATCAATTTCAAATCAGTTGCAAATATGAATGCACATTTTCATTGTTGCACTGCCTTTGCCAGGTTAGGTATGACGAAGCCTTAACATCCCGTGATTGGTTCCCAATGCGTTCTGTTCGCCCTCACTCAGGGAGGGGCCTCTATGTAAAATGGAAGGGGAAAGGGCTACATTCCAGGCCTGGTGAGGTTCATTTTGCCAGAAATTATCAATATCTTTTCAGTTTCACGATGATGTCATCAAATTACTGAAGAGCTACTTACCCTAAACACCTGGAATATAACATCCCTAGGGTATAGTCTCATGCGCCCTGTTCATGTTAGGGGAGTTAGGGGTGCCTCAACGAACAAAAAAGTGTTTTTTTGCACTTGACCTACATTACAAAAAGTGCTGAAAATTGGCACACTCATAGTTTTTTCCCCTCTGTTATGTCTGTTATTTGTCATCTTGGCCGTGGAGTAAACATTGGCCTTATGAATAATCACCCAAAGGTGAGATCATTCAAGTTTGATTTGCCAAATTCATGGTTAGTTTGGAATTCTTGATAAGGGTGATTACTGCATTCATTTTTGTGCTACTTTATTTAGAGTTTTATCCGTTTTACCATTGAGATTTTTGTGAAAGCATTATTGGAGTGATTTCAGATTTAAAAATTTTTCGTCAGGTGTACATACCCTGTAATCTAGAAGATGAAGGAGAAGAATAAGCAAAAAAGAGAGAGAGAAGGAGGAGGAGGAGATGACGGCAAAGAAGAAGAAGAAGTATATGAATTTATTGTGATATGTTATGTTAATGAAATAGTCCTTCTCATGCTCCTTAAATTCTCCTCAGAACAGCAGTGATGATAAACCGACCGACTTCCATTGGGGAATGATTGACACCATTCTGTCTGTGTCCATAACTTTGGGGGGTACGCCAGCCAAACTTTGATGATTTCACAGCGGGAATGATAGATGGGGGGTTGCGTCATGAGAGAGGGGTAACAGGACGTTGGCACGTCAGTCTGGACGGTTTTGAGCTACCTTGATTGCTCCAGCCAAACCACAAGGGTCAACATACTTCTGTCTCGTTGGTTGCTTTGAAATTCTGCAATAACGTGCAAACATATACTCAATACAGGTAGTGTGTTTGGTTATACCTATGGAGTGAAAGCAAGGCTTGTCCTCAAATTATTGACCACGTTGTCAGTCAAGCTGATTGAGCATGGGGTTGATAGTGCCTGTCAGAATCACCTGATTTTGCCCAGAGATTTTTGTAGAATTTCAGTGGGACATAAAGATTTAGAAATGGCAAAGTGAACCCGTTCTAAGGCACTGAGCAGTACTTTGGGAAGTGAGGATAGATTTTCAGCAACAAATGACATCAGTTGTACTGGGATGGGTAGTACCTCTTTTATCAGGGAAAATTGGTAAAAAAAACTTAGAGCATTGATGCCTAGCAGACCTACTTTAAGAGTTGTTTCCATGCTTTTTAGACCAACTTTGAAGGTTTGAAGATTATCTATAACAGCTACAAAGTACTCGCAACAAACTGGAAAGTGCTTGAGACTCTGTTGCAAATTTGTAGTAGATGGCACTGAAAAAGGTGCCTGGATTGAACTCTCTCTTTTTTGTACACTATATAATGTTCTGATTGCATTTATCAAAATTGAATATTAACTCTTAAATGATTATAATATGTAGAAAAGAATTTCTTTCAAACTTTTCATTTAGTTTTTCTCTGAATATCATTTTTCCTGAACTCATTATATGTGCACGCTTTTGAATTATTTCGTTATACAATTGCATTGTTCAGCTTCATAATGAATGCATGTTTATGTGTCTGCTGAACCTGCTTTTTGCATAATTAAGATATGTCTGGGGAGGAACTGATGATAATTAGACAATACCGCATATATTTCTTATATCCCTTCGTTTATGCTGCCAGCCAAATTTTTTCGATTGCATAATGTTGAAACGACCGTTGAGTGTCCGTTGAGTGTCAATCGCCGGTGCTTCATTGTTTGATTTAATACGTCTGGAGAGGAATAATTAAATGACATAATTTGGAACTTCCATTGACCCCCAGGTGGCCTTGGCAACTTGATATTTCACAATATGAGGTAATTTGAATTACTATATTACTGGATTGAAACATGATTTCATTTTAGTAAGGGAATATGACACAAGTATTTTCACAGTTTGATTTCATTATCCTGACAAATTGCAAGTCATGCATGATATTTTCAAATTGCAAAGTATTTGGGTGTTGATGTGAAATAAATATATATTTTTATTAGTCAAAGAGCATAATTCTGGAATGTAAATGTGCTGAGATATCAAGGTTTTTTTTGTGGCTAATTCAAAATTATTGGTGTCAGAAAAATGCAAATCATGGCTGGTGGTTATGCCAATTTTCAGCAGATGGTCTGAGGAGCATGTTGATGAGAATGTCACTGCCATCTCCATGGTAACCATCAACTAATAGCAGACAAGAAGCAGTATAAAGAAATAAGTGGAGCAGTGTGAAAGTAAAGGTGAAAGTGGAGATGAAGAGAGTGGGAGAAGGGGGGGGGGGGGGGGCAGGTAGAGGGGGAAAATAGGGAGTTTCTGGAAGTGAATGAGTTATCAAATATAGTATCTGTTTAATCTAGCAAGATTTATTCAAAAAAAAGTGTTATTAGACAACAAACAAAATAAAACAATTAAAAAAACAAAAAAAGAATAATGTTGAAGACTTTGGCCTCGTATGGACTCAAAATTGTCTCCCAGTCTGAAGGTCTTGCCTTTGAATCTCTGTAATCTGAATCAGAATTATGCAGAATGTACAAATATAATGTATGATGTTCATAATGATGATGATGATGATGATGATGAGGAGGAGGAGGAGGCAGAGGATGGTGATGATGATGATGAAGAAGATGATGATGATGATGATGATGATGATGATGATGATGATGCGGAGGAGGAGGATGGTGATGATGATGATGATGATGATGAGGAGGAGGAGGAGGAGGAGGAGGAGCAGGATGGTGATGATGATGATGATGATGATGAGGATGGTGGTGATGATGATGATGATGATGATGAGGATGATTGAAAAGTAGCATAGAGAGAAATATGAGAGGAAGAGGATGGGGCAAAAGAGAATGTGGAGGAGGAAGAGGATACGTAAATCTGTAAGACCAACGTTGAAGATCATTAACATCATGTAAATGTCATATGCAGTATTGACAATATTGCTTTGACATCATTTTGATAAATTTGACAATAAAATTTAGCATCAATGGAATTAATTTTGCAATTATACCAATTGGGCCAGCAGTGTTGAGATCCTGAAATCAGAACTCTAGTCTACTCAGGTACATTTTCCAGTGAAGGGTGTCAAGACCATTTAAATAAACTCTATAAATATATATTTAAAAAAAAAAAGTTGATTAAACCTTGTTGTATAGAGCAAACTTTCATTACAACAAGGTGATTTTCCTTGGTCCCCATTTATTTATATCAAATTGTTTGTTGGAACTGATATTCCAAGGTTTTACTGTAAAGAGGACTCTTTGATCCACTGTGCTTTTTCTCTCTCATTCATTCATGCTTCCCAGGTATCAGGGATAGAACAGAAATCAAAACACCAATGATCATGATGCACCTACATCCGTTATAACATTTAAAAACATATGTTCATGAATTGCAAAATTTTAGCAAACTGCCCTGAGCCAAAGTTTCCCTTTCCCCACCTTCTAATTCCTTTTATAAGTTTACAATTACTTGTGCTATGACGACCATGACTTTTAGTTTCCCCCTGTAAATATGTCTGGCGTTGATCAAGGGTAAGCTGGTGAATCATAGAGTATAACATTCTTTTTGTTGAGAAAAAAGCGATCAAAAGACATTATCACTGACATGTGGAAGCAAGAGGGATCGGACTCGGTCCCAACTCTCTTCCTTCATCTTTATATAACACCCACACTCCCTTTTTCTTGTCTCCCTTGTGATTTTAGAAGAAATGAAGCCTAGCTATTGACATTTTAGCAATGTTAGATTATATACCACAGAAGGTGTTAGATATACTGATCACATGCTTTTTCGCAGCTCTTTGAACTGGTCTTTTTTTAGTGTATTTGTTTTGTCATTCTTCTGTAATGAACATTTTATGAACCACCGAGTTGTGCAGACAAGTCTGAGATGACAAATCTTTGATTAAAAATGAAGCAATATAAATATATGAATTACTGATATCTCAGCCATGTTAACACAGATGGTTTATGGTTTGTTGGAAATTTATCATGTGATACTAATAGTACATCATCCGTTTACAGTAATAATTTTCTGAACAACGTCCATTAGCCATTTTACAAGTCTTGGAGAGGGGAAAAAATAATTAATACATACATATACATACAAGTAAAAAAGTACATATTTGCATTTTTTCAGCTAAGGCTCATTCATTTACACCTGATCGGTTGCAAATTTATGTCACATTATTTTAAAGTAAACAGCTAAAAAAACATCTCTGGGAAGCACCACCCAAGAGTCGTTTCAGGGGTGAATGTCCTTGTGGCCTCCTTGCAGTGATCATTGATAATTAAGAGCCTAGATCTGTATAGTGACTTGAAGATGTGTTCTGAAAATGGGGAAATATATGGCGGCCCATTAGGGACATAAAACAACCTCTTTTTTTAATAAAATGATATCTTTTTGATGTCCTTTTTAACATCCTTTTTTTTTTACATCCTTTTTCTGAAAAGCATTTTCCTTCTGACGTACTTCCATCCTTTTCCAAAAAAACTTTTTTAGAAAAGACATCCTCTTTGACAAGTATTTATGGAGGAAGAATTTCTTTTTTACATTTTTTTTAAAAGGGCATCCATTTGACAAACTTTTCAAGAAGCAACGTTCTCCATGTCATTATGCTTTTGAAAATGATTTCCGTTTTTACAAGCTTATTCAGAGAAGAACATCCTTTGAAAAAACTTTCTAACTTTTCACAATTTTGTTTAACATTATTTTTCTGAAAGGGTTTTCTTTTTAATAATATGATAATGATAATTGAATTTATATAGCGCGTTTTTCCAGAGGATACAAAGCGCTTTTAGAAAGACCTACATTAAGCTACATTAGGAATCATAAAGATGGTGTTTCTTTGAGGTGTTTCTTGAAAAAGTTGAGTGATTTGGTATTGCGGAGAGATGCGGGGAGACAATTCCAAAGTCCCGAGACCAAGGACTTAAAAAGAGTTGAAACCAGCCTGGTTTTTGGACATTGGAATCTTATAGGAAGGGGCACAAGTTTTCTAGAGAAGTGGATATTATTTTCCAAAAAATGATGCCATTTTCATTTCGATTTTCAGATAAGGATTACATCCTGACACCCTTTCTTGGAAAAAAGATCTTCTATCAAAATAAGAATGTCAAAAAGGACGTCCTATGTCAGAATTTTTTTTTATCAAATATGTCCTCTCGGGCCACCATAGATACATCCTCCTGGAAGCAAAGCTTGAACCACACAAACCTCCTCCAGGTCGTTAATTAGTTGGACGACATTGGCCACAGATCAAAAGCCACAAGAGTTGACAGCATTCACTTCCCATCCTTGAAAAGTGCGACCATGTGGGTAGGGTGTTCCCCCCAGAATCGGAAAACGAACGACTTCCAAGCGCGGGGAGAAACGTTTCCGATTATCACCGCAATCGACGTTGAGAGATAGCAGAACCCATTTAATTTGTTTGAGCAAATTAGGAGTTGGACTTGGATCAGGCTATAATCGATTGCAGCTCGCTACAGGCTAATCCCTCTCAGAGAAGCATGACATAACACTCGCATGAAAAAAATGGCTGCCTCCTCTGTCCGACTCACTCAAAATGACCTATCCTGAATTTTATATTATTATTTTTTCTTGCTCTTCACTGAAATATAAAAATCCCGGTAAAATTATAAATTGAAAATTGGAATACAACTTTAGAAGTCATCCTCAGATTATCTTTGGTTTTTCACTCCCTTCCAAGTCTAATTTTCTGAATGAAAAGTGTTAAGAAAATAAAGAAAATAAAAGAAAAGTTTCTGACCGCCTGACGCTATTTTTCAAAAATAGCATTTTAAGGGCATCCAATTAATTATTTTTGGCCCTACAAACAGTACATGCTAATCCCTCCCAGAAAAAGCATACCATAGCACTCAATACTTTGTGGTATACTAAACTCCTTCGCAGCTTCAGAATTTTTATTTTTAGTCTTTTTTCAGATATTCCTCAGTAGTAAAGTAGCAGGAAACATCTTATGTAGGCCAGCAGTCAGAATGATCAGGGATTGGCAATTGACATTTGTTATAGATCTTCACGATTAAGAAAGAGAAATTTAAGAGAGAGATGTCGCTTAAGAAGTTGCAATGTAATGTGATCAAGTGCAGAATAGAGTTAGCACTCAAGCTAAGTTATGGACCTCATGACAATAAGATATATAATATGAATCCTTTATGAACTGACTGATCACATGCTGTACACATCCTATTGAAATTGTGATCCCTAATACTTAGGTATCATTGCCATCATACATATACTTGAGTACTTCTTCCAATGTGATGTTAAATTGATTATCATTTCCCAGTGAAATGAGGCGTAAGATAGGGAGGAGGTAGAGGGTGAGAGATAATGGATGAAGGAATTGAGACATAAAAACGTAAATAGGGAGAAGAGAACACTGTAAATAGGTGATGAGGATAAATTAAATAGTGCAAGCAGGAGAGGGGAAAAGATGAGGAAAATACAGAATTGAAGACAAGTGGACAAATCGAAAATGAAAAAAAAATGGAATGGAGCTGATTGAAGAGTAGTGAGAAAAAGGAATGGGTGGACGACGAAGAGGCAGAGAAAGCAGTCAAAGACTAAGGAAAGTGAGATAAAATGAATGGGAAAATATTCCCAAAGAAAATGAGAATGAAAGGTGAAGATGAAGAGGTAGAGAAAGAAAGAGAGAGATAGAGAGAGAGAAGCAGGGAGTTAGAAATGTTTGCAATAAACTTGAGAGTAATTTTTTAATGAAAGTTTCCCCTGCATTTGGAGCCCCTGTTGTGAGGAGAATGACAGATGCATGTCTTAGCCAGGATGATGGTAATGGGTTGATTGGGAGAGCAAGACTTCTTTGCCAAGTGTATGACCTCCTTTAAACTATTTTAGGCCAATTTTTGTCTGCTCTAAAATTATCAGAGAGGACATATTAAGGTACTTATATGTTACATAACCCTTATTTTGGATGTCGAGGCTACAAATAAAACATTTACTAACATTTCTATGAAATATTGAAAGGAGAAGAAAAATAGTTTTTATGAAAATTTGTTTAGTAATAAAAACAGTTTGAATACATTTTCTTGAAGTACTGGTATTAAAATTTAGTATGATGAATGGTTAGTTTTATCATTTTATTTGTGTACAACAAAAAGATTGCATTATTTACCACTTTTTTTTCTTTATTGAATACTGATTTATAACATGTGCATTTTTGCATTCATATGATATTCTTGAAAATTCATTCCTAGAATATTGTTTGTATTGTTGGCTCAAAAAAACTTCAAATTTCTTTTTCTCCTCCACTTTTATCTCATCTCCTCTCTTTTCTCTTTATCTCTCTTCCCCTGTCTTCCACTTTATCTTACCCTCCCAATTGCATTCTCCATCTCTGTATGTCATTTCATCCCAATCTTTCATCTCTCATTATTCTTTCTATTCATAGATTGCTTCATACCAGACCTTGAAGCGTCTCTCGCTGGTCCTGGTTCCATAGCTGAATCTCCTTCCATCATTCATGTGATGCTTTTCATCAAAGAGAACTTTAGAGGATGCACCACCACAGCTAAAGCCAGGCTCGGTAAGCATTTCTAAGGGGGGGGGGGCTTTTAACTGTTCCCAGTTTTGGAATCATTTTAATCCTAATGATCATCTGAAAATTATTTGTAATACAGAAGCATTTTTTCAGGATACTATGATCTTCAAATTCATTCACACCTGGGATCGTCGCAAAGGTTCTAACTTTGTCACTTTCCGTGGGAGATCTCCCTTGATCTACTACTTCGATTCCATTTTCACAAAGATTCTAATCTTCCAGAATATGCATGAGAATAGAAATCAAACTATTAATCACAAAACAGCTAAACCAAATAGTTTCTCATTAAGCAACTGATTTGTTAGTTTCTTGATGCTTTTTCTCATGAGAAAATAATCAGCTCAAGTATTTGGTTGTTGAAATGTTCATTTCTACTCTCATGCATATTCCAGAAGGTTAGCATCTCTGTACCCTAATATAACAATAAAAACATGAATTTTACTTGAGAACATGTTATCATGTTTAAGTCATTGAGTTGTACACATGAGGTTATTGACATGAAACTTTTTGACTGGGTTTGGTCCCTCCTAACCCTTTAGGCAAGAGGCTTTGCAGTTTCACTCCCAGTATTGTGACAATGTTATCCTGAGTCAAGCACTGATCCTAGTACTAATCCTAAATCTAAAACCTAAATCACACAACTAACCAGAAACTTAATTATTCACAGGATATATTTTGGACACCTTGCCATTCCCAATGAGATAATCCACTTAAATACTTTCAGCATATTTTTAAATTCCTGGTCAAAATCATTTGATTTTTTTCTTTGTTTCCACTTAAACTTATTCTGATTCTGGTTATCTTGTAGATATCTTGTAAAGAGAAACCTTCCCCTGTCATCTTATCCCCTCTTTGTTTCTCTTTCGCCTTTCATCATCTTCTGCATGAACTCTAAATGGCCCTTTTACTTTGTTTTCCTTTTTATCAAACTTCCTTTTAGGCTGCAATTCACAATAGATTTCCAAATTCAATCCATCGTCTGTAATAGACTGAAATAGAAATTGCTCATTGCATAAATGTAATGAAATCCCATCGGGGATATGCAGGTATGTTTATTTCAGGCTTATTTTAAAGCATTTTCTAAATTTGATCCATTGGATTAGTATGTGACATAGGACTTCAATATCTATCACAAGTTGCCAAACCTCATTTGAGTTTAAATGTCTCATATTCCAGTTTTGCTTTTGGTGTCTTTTCTGGAATAGGGTAATCCATGCATTACAATGATATGAATTGTTGAAATCAGTTATCGTATTAAACTAAAATCATTGAATTATCATTCAATGATCTCCCTTTGCTCTGATTCAGTCTAATATTGATTTTGTGACTTGCAGCCAGATTTAGTACCTTTGGTCACATTTAAGTTTTTGTGTAATGCTGGGTTTTGTTAAACCTATTTTTCTGTCTGAAGCCCTTGAAAAGTCCGGTAGATCTATTAAGGTCAAGCTTCCTTTTCACCATTTTAGTAATCACTGTATAATATCCGGCTTGTCCATCTATAAATAATGTATTTCACATTTTCTCTATTTCAAGTACCATCTTGCTTGAAAATTAGAAGTTAAATTATGCCATGGATTATCATTTGTTTCTCTGAGAGAATTTTTTTAATCATTGCAGAGATTTTTTTCTCAGAATTTTTTTTAATTTCCTGCAATGGCAAGAAAAAACCCTTCTTTTAGATCAAAATATTTCTTAGCTTTGGGGCAATTCATTCTGTTGTTGTTCTGTTTCTGTTATTCATTTATATCTACATTTCTTCACTTCTCAGTCTGAAAGCAATTATGTACATCTATTTGACTTTGTTTATCATCTTTTCTCTCTCTACATCTTTTTCCACCTTTCTTTTCTTTGGCCTACCATCTTGATTAGTCTAACCATATTATTCCTACATGGTTCAACTTTTTTCTCCATTCAAGCAATATGTTCAAACATTGTATTAAAATTCTCTTGTTTCTTTGTCTATCCCTTGGTCTTTCTCTTTTCCTCTGTCTTTCCATCATGCCTCACTTCCGTCTCCTCTCAGATCTGTTGAATCGGGTGCGGCAGGAGTTTCCTCACATCTGTGCCCAACAACTCGCCAGGATGCACAAGATTGTTCATGACACCCTCGCTGCTCTTCTCGGTTCATCCCGGCCAGCCCGGAAAGATGTGAGTTGATGAGAGATAATGGAAACGAGCAGATTGCTCTGTATTTGGTTAGGTTTTACAGCTTGAGGTGATGAAAGTCCATCGGATATTTTTAATGCCCTCCAAACACTCCAGACAGGGATAGACTACAAGATGTTAGGCTACAAACTTAGTAATAGAATTCAAGTCAGGGATCCTCATTCTCTCAAGTGGCGCAATTGGTCTTTATCCTGAACTTGTTTAGTTAGCATTCGCACATGAAGACAGAGCCGGAAATCAATGTAGGCAGGGCAATTTTCTTCTCAGAAAATTGAAAAGGATTTGGGCAATTTTTAATGAATATTTTTCATCTTGTTTTTCCCTTTGGTCATCTGAAATAGGATGACGATCTCTCACTCTATGCCAAGGTTGTTTGAATCCTAAGATATTGGCAGGCAGTTGCTTCTCTTGGCTTCCTGTTTCCTGGCTGACAATCATAACTTCCGATGTATCATTGTAGATGAGTTCACGGTGGCAGCAGTGGGATTAGGGCTAGTATAATCAACTTATCTCAAATTTAGGACTGGCTTAAAATGTTGCAGCAGGCAATATTTTGCCATCCTTTTTTGTTTTATTGGTTTGATTTTAGGTGTGGCATGTTGCTGAGAGCTAATAAAGGCTTCCTTCTTTTGCTCTATACTAAGAACACTATTGTAGATGAGTTTGTTGTGGCCACAGTGGGATTGGGTGCATATATCCATTTTCAGAATTGGTTTAATAATTTTCAGCTGTCAATGTTACATATTTCTTGTGTGTGTCACGTTGATTTTAGACATGGCATGTGGCTGAGAGCTAAGAAAAGCTTTAAAGCTTTCTTCTTTTCACCTTTGAACATTACTGTAGATAAGTTTATGGTGGCTGCAGTGGGATTGGGGTGAATTTATCAATTTTCATAATTTCTTTGATAATTTGCTGCCCGCAATGTTATGTATTTCTTGTTTTTAGGTGTGACATGTTACTGCATTTATCCATTTTCAGAATTTGTTTGATAATTTGAAGCTGGCAAAGTTCTCTATTTCTTGGAGTTTTTTGTATTGATTTTTAGATGTGGCATGTTGCTGAGAGCTAAAAAAAGCTTTAAAGCTTTCTTCTTTTCATTTTTGAACATTAGTGTATATGAGTTTCATGTAGGGAGCAGTGGGATTAGTGTGCATTAATCAATTTTCATTATTTCTTTGATAATTTGCTGCCCGCAATATTATATATTCTTGTTTTTGTTAGATTGATTTTAGGTGTGGCATGTTGCTGAGAGCTAAGAAAAGTAGCTTTCTTCTATTCATCCATGAACCCTACTGTAGATTAGTTTATGGTGGCAGCAGTGGGATTGGGGTGTATAAATTCATTTTCAGAATTGGTTCGATAATGTTCAGCTGGCAATATTATGTATTTCTTGTGTGTGTCAAGTTGATTTTAGGTGTGGCATGTTGCCGGGGACTAAGAAAATCTTATTTCTTGGGACCTTTGAGAATCACTGTAGATGGATTTGTGGTGGCAGCAGTGGGATTATTGTCCATACAAACTTATCCATATTCAGAATTGGTTTAAATTGTTGCAGCATAGCAGTAAATATCTTCATTTTTGGCAGCAGGAAGCTCTTCAAGGTATATTTTTTTCTATGTAGGAATGTTGCTTGGGTCTAAGACATGGGGGAAATAAAGCCTTTCTTGGTGACAGCAGTGGGATTAGTTCATAATCGTTCTTGATTCAGAATGGGTTTAAAACCATGCTGCAAGCAATACTTTTTGGTCTTTGTGTCAAGTTTAGGGGTGCCACTCTCCCTTAGGTCTTGGTCAAAGATATTGCTCTTTTCTGATTTATGGTAAAATACATTGCTCTTGTTGCTTTTAGTAACTTTCAAGTATGGGAGATGAATTATAGATTTCAGCATTAGAATGATGGTACAGATCATTTGATTGTCCAGCAGTCAATTATTTTAATAGTAACAAACAAGGGATATTAATAGAATTTCTGTAATTAGCAAAGCAAAAGTCAATTGTTACAATCACAAAGTAAAAATGATCATATTTAGACAACACTCTATGTATACATAACTTTAATAAGCTCATTTACTAAAGCAGCAATATGACTATTCCAAGTGACAGACAGATGGACAATAGCAGCCCCAACCAAAGAAGAATGGCTTACAGAGGGGAAATCCCCTAGGGGAGGGAGGGGCAACGAGCTTGGTTTCCTCTGTTTCCGCTGCTCCTCCTCCTTTGGACGACCCTTGCGTGGGCTCGAGTCAGGAGGAAAAAGACAATTGGAAGCCCTGCACCAATTAGTGGCTGACAATGCCCCCGTCTCCTTTAGGGACCAATTACAATTGGTCGGAAGTGATTAGTGGTCTGAGGAGACTCTTAAAGAATGGAGGGTTGTGTCAGAGGTTCTTCTCAAACGTGTTAGCCTGAATGCATCAGGCTAGAACTACCTCGAGTGGATTTAGAAATGCAAAACTTGAATTATTGGAAAGGAATATATTTTTGTTTTGTATCTCATATAAATATAATAATGTTATCGTACATACAATTTATTTGGTGCATATATTCACTCTGTAAAGTGCAAAGTTTATATGGTGCAATTATTCAATCTGTAGAGTGCTCATGGCACATTTGTACTGTGCATTATTATACCTCAATATATGGTGAATATTAGGCAGAAAATAGCGTAGAATTTAAAAGAATTGTTGTCAAATAAGTTTTCCTGAAAATATTAAAATTTAAGAGATGGAGCTGATTTGTTACTACGCATTTAGAATAGTCTGAAATAATTATTGGGATGGGATATATGCTTTGAGGTGACCATCATGCTGGATTCGAGAAAAGTATTAGGGATTTTGATTACCAGAAAACATTGAGATAATATATTTCTATCTAATTCCCTGTATTTAGATATATATATATATATTTTTTTTTTTTACTATTCCATAAAATTTAGTTAGACCTGAATGACATGCAAGTCTGTAACTTTAACAATCCACCTCCATCATTTTCAATACATTTTTCAGTCTTGTGACAGAAAATATTCCTGGAGGAAATATATTATTTTCCAATTATGAGGATGGAAATTGTGAAATATCCTCTGAAATGACTGACATATATGATCATGTCAAGTTTTATAAAGGTAGTTAACAGATGCTTGTGTGCATTGCTTGCTTTTTTGGTATGTAGTCTTGATCTTCCTCTCTTTCATTGGGCACTTGTCAACTTATTTTTGTAACAAAAATAGTACATCTTACATCTCTGGCTTTTATACATTTTTTGTTCATCTTGATAGAAAACGATTGCAAGATTTTAGTCAATTGCTAAGTTCATTTTGTAAAAATTTCGCTTTTCAAAAGTTGTTCACTTCATTATGAAAGGAACCACACATTGTGATTTAAAAATTAAAATCCTTATTGACCATTATAGTAAATTTTACAATACAACTTCTATGAATGCATCATTAACGTTATCATTATTTTGTTGTTATTACAGAGAGCTACAGTTCTGAAATCAGCTGTCCCTTCTTGTGCATCCTCACTACACAACATCATCAGCCATAGTACAAATGATGTGTTTAGACGGTGGTGTTTAGATGCTTTACAGGTAACTTAATACTGCTATGATTCATAAAATCTGTATTTATAATGATCAATCAAGGAAGGGCCAAAATGAGAAGAGCAGTTGCTATTCACATGTAGCCATTATGTTCAGGTTGGCAGCCATCTTGAAATCTGCTGTCCTTTCTTGTGCATCATTACTACATATCATCATCAGCCATTGTATAAATGATAGTTTAGATCCATTGTTTGAATGATTGTATGTTTCCTTGATACAATCAAACCATAATAACTAACCAATGGAAACGAGAATAATGATTATTGACAGGTAGCCATTCTGTATGGGCAGCCATCTTAAAAATCTACTTTCCTGTCCTGTGCATTCTCAAAACACAGCCTTATCAGGCACAATACAAATCCTTTTTTGGGGGTGGGGGGGGGGGATGGGCAGCTTTGTTTGCATGATCTGCAGGAAGCTATGCTTTCATGATCTCTCTCTTTTATCTCTTTGATTCATTCAATAAAATTATATATGTGAGAGACTTCTAGGTCAGTAATAGAATGTCAATTGGTGAATTTCTCTTCTTTTACCTTTCTTTCAATCAAAATCATATACATCATTTTATTGTACCTTTTCTTTACTAATATTCATTTAGGCTTCTACATGCCTAGAGTTACCTGGCCAATTATCCAGACATTTAAATGCCATATGTGAGAGACCCCTGGGGCAACAGTGGAGTGAACATGCACAGGTCAGTTTGTAGATCTCAGTTTTTCTATCTAAATTTATATTTTCAGAGATGCCAAACGTTCTGGAATGTGCATAAGGGTTATTTTATATGAAATCAAGGATTTTATTATAAATGAATGTCTAAGGGTATTGTTATTATTTTTCATGGTTGCTCTCTCTTTTGTTCATCTGTTGCATTATTCACATTTTGATTTTTTTTTTTACCTCATGCATATCCCGGAATGATTAGCATATTTGTATATTGTGCCAGAATTCTATGGTCATGTGAGAGAATAATTTTGTAACTAATAACTAAATTCAGCAAAACTTTGTATTATCAAGCAAAAGCTTTAATAAGAGATATGAACTAATCTCTTTCTATGGATAATAAAACAATTCAAATTAAACATTGCTGACTTTTATCACAATGGCACTGTTATAAAATCTTTTGTCATTTCTCTTTCATTTAGTCACAAATTGAATTTCACTGGATTTAGATCCTTCTTGCGATAGAGTGCCAGTTGTACTAATTTGCACTTGTACTTGCACTTATTGAAACTGTAATTGAATCAGCGACAATGACACCTTTTTCATAATTCATCATTTTTAATTACTTCCTTATGTTGTTTCGGAAACTAGAGAATATGCTAAATGACATATGACATCATATCTTCTCCTTCCCACTTCACATCCATTATGTCAAAAGCAATTTCATGATTTTGATGATGATTGTTGCATTGTATTGCTTCGATAATGATAAATTTCCTGGAAACAAACACTACAGAATGAGTTTTGTTTCGAAATGAATTTATTGGCTAATTGTTCAATTGAGAAACTTTATGGAAGCAAGAGAAAAGGTATGTGCTTATCCTTTGAAATATTGTGAAATCATACAATAAAAACTGAAATTCAAGTGTAATTTGGTGTGAAATTTCATCCGTAGGATAGAACTAAGCCATTTTGATGAATCAGTTGCATGATTTTGATATGAAGTTTATTTCAGTGAGATGAAGTAATGGACAAACAAATAACTGGTGCCAACTCACTGTGAGCATAAAGGATTTTTGACAAAGTTAAAAAGCTTAATTCATGCTTTAACAATCAAAATTTCATTCCCCTTTTATTCTGTGGAGAAATGTAAAACAGGCATCACAAAATGAATAAGGAAGGTGCATCCTTTTGTGTTCATGAAGCTATCATGAAGGCTTGAATGAAGTTATTTACTCTATCCAAAATCATTTGTCCCTTCTGCTCACAATGACTTTATATTACCAGTAATAAGAAAAAACTTTCAACTTTTGATCAAAGTTCATTAAAAGGAAACTTTTTTAAAAGGAAAATTTTATTTTCCATATAAATCCTCATTCAAACACAAAGGAGACTATTTGTATGTCTTCAGGAGAATAAGAACGAATGTTTTAGCCTTCCTTAGCCTGTAGTATTTACCCTATTTTGTTGTCACCTCTAACATACATTTCCATGACGCTACTTTCGAAACATGTGACTTCCATGTTTTATAACATATTTTAATGATTAAAGAGTGCCAGATAAACCACATTGTTCTCGTTAAGCCAGTGTGTATCTGTTTATATATTAAGCGTGACTATGACTGTTTGAAAACAGGAAATTTGTTTGAGCTAAAAAGTCATCAAAACCTGACTACTCTGTTTTCACATGTCTTTCATTGTTTTATAACAGAAACTTTGTTTCAGACAAAAGTCGTTAAAACCTGACTATTTTTAATTGTCTGTCATCACGTTTTAGTCAATTCGATAGTGCTTTATACATTGTATTGAAATAATTACCGTTTATACATGTATGTCTTTGTACATATGGAAACCTCCCTATTTAAACAGTAGGATGTCTTCCATTATGTCTAATGAAGCAAATGTGTTAGTTTGTTAAAAATATATGAATTTGAGTCCTTACTGGAACCAATAGTTTAGAAATTCAGTATTGAATTTCGTCACCAGATTTCCAGTTTTCCTTAATATAGTATCCATGTTTTTTCAACATGAAAATGTCAGTGTTAAATTTCATCACCAGATTTCCATTTTGTTCTCCATCAATTAAACCCAAATCATTTACAGTCATGCTTTGTAAGCATCCCATCGTAGATCGGTATCGCATCCAGCGCCGTTATTATATCGATGGTTTTCCTTTTCCCATCAATTTTACGAGTTTAGGATACTCCCTTTTATTATAGTGTTTGAATCACCCCCGATGCTGCGGATCATATTACAGTCCTCTGTGTTTAATAATCTTAACGTGCCAATGCCGGCTGTGAGATTCGTTTTAACGTTGGCCCCGTTGTACCGTTCCGCAGAGTGCAGTGTTCAGCCAGCGCCAATTTCCTTTGGTGGGGGTTGACAAGGATGGGGGTCTGGTCCCATCGGATGATTCCAATCTCGCCTCCTCCTCCTCCTCCTCCTCCTCCTCTACGCTGATGCCCTCCAAAGAACCTAGTCAAGATTCACACCAAGGAAAGGTGAGGATGTAATTACTATCATTATGAAAGAGAAAGAAAATGTCCAAAATAGGTAGTACCATTCAACCCTTTATAATTATTCAGATATGGAAATGAATAAACCATTAGCAATGTTCTACCAGGGAATTGTGACAATTCCTTGGTACGACAAACAAATGAATATTCATGTTACACCTCTCCTATATTTTCGCGAGAGCTTACAAAAAGTCAAGTATTCTTTGTTTTAATTTCTGAAAAACTGTATTAAAAAGAAAGCTCAAGCTCTTTTGTGTTTACTTCATTTTACTCAACAGCTCTCTATCATTGGGTAAGAAGTTTCAGCAGTTCTCTTTATTTAAAAGGGAAAAAAAA
>BQKZ01000214.1:64014-75675 GCA_036244855.1 Temnopleurus reevesii | reverse complement strand
GAATGAATGAGGGAGGAAGAAATAGGGGTATATTTTCAAACCAAAGATAGGGATTATATATCCCTATTATATATGAAAACTGACCTTTTATGTCAACATATGAATTACTCGACCAAGCTCTAGATTGTTTACATTAAAATGATCAATTGATTATCATTTTCTGATCAAATGATGCAAATTGTTGTAGCTTTAAAGGCATTCTTTAATGATATAAAAAAATGGTTTTAGATGCAAATGTATATGGACCTTTTGATATTTATATATGAATCTAAGAATATATGAAAGTATGACTGAATAAAAAAAAAACATTTAAAGTTTGATATTATGAAGATAGCACCAGCTGTATCAACTAAATTTAATTTTGATTCTTGACACGGTTAGCCATTGCCTTTAATGTTACAAGAGTCAAGGGCTGAACATTTACCTCAAAGCAATGTCAAAATTCCTGTGTTGGTATTTCGTCAGGTAGGTTTGCCAACCTGCATACCATCCTTGAACTGAGTTCAAGTTTTGAGGCAAAATATTTGTCAGTCCTAATTAGCCACCCCCGCACCTAGAGGAGAGGGTTTGCCAACTCACCTGGATGCAAGTCTACCTGTTTATTCATTCAGTGACACCACCCCCTCCCCCCCCCCACTCCCTGTTGATGAATCCCATTTAGCCACCCCCGCACCTAGAGGAGAGGGTTTGCCAACTCACCTGGATGCAAGTCTACCTGAGTCATTTTCTCCAACTCATAGTTCTAAGTACAGAAGTTTGATGAATGGAATAGATAGTTATTAGTTATAGATCTCTACGAATTTACCATAGTTTGCAATTGCTTGATAATGCTAATGATAGCCATTTGTCAAAATGATGTAGAGAGAGAGAAAGCTTAGACTTTTACAATTACTTGTTCTTTTGTTCTAAAAATTGCATGAATTTTCTCTATTAACTGAAAGAGCACCCCTAATTAAAGTTATGTCTCACATCAAGTCATGATCGCTTCGCCCAGCCCTGCTTAAAATAATACAGAAATTTCTCATTCAATAAGCAAAATGCGTGGAATATATAGATGGACCTTTAATAAGCATAGTACAATGGTTAAACCATCCATAGTAATAGCAGATTTGGTGGTTTTTTTTAGAAAACTGCCTTCTTTAGTAATACTTGGGCAGTGTATTCTTGTTGATTATAACCAATCACTGTGTAAGTTTCTTCACTCGTTAACTCATTAGTGAACGCATTAACTGATGTTTTTTGTAGCTTCCTGTTTGTGCTTCGTTAGTGCAACAACATGAACAAAAATTAATTTTTGCATCTCTAAACATAACAAATAAATTCCCTCATTTTGAAAATAACATGATGCTTTACTAAGTGGCTAGCATGAAGTAGAAAACGACAGGTGGAAAATGACGTTCGTTTGCCATGTGAAATGCATGAATGTGATTTTTATCAGGTCCTTTTTTAAAAATTGTAAAGATTCTTTTGTTTGCTGTATATCTGTAGTAGGACATTTAAAGGGGAAACTTGCCTTTCATTGTTATAGAACTTTTTAACTTTTAACCAAAATTGTATATAAATCTCTATAAGCCTATATATACACATTATATACAAAATTGTCTACTTCCTGCCTGTTTTTGCCTTGTTTATGCAAAAAAAATAACACTTTAGATGCAGCAGGCTTCTACTGAAGCTAAGTAAGGTGCTCAGTCAGTAATGACAGGCTTCTACAGAAGTCCTTAATATGAAGGTGTCAAAAATGAAGTCAGCGTTTCATCTATGAAATACCAAATCTTATTCAATCATTTCAAGAACAAAACATTAATCATTAGAATGTAGAAAGTCTGGGCTATATTTGAGAAATTTACTGAAAGCCATAAAGATATTGAAATGCGATGGAATTACGCTTGAAATTACAGGAGTCTCCCAATTTCCTAAATATTGGCTCATCCCAGGCAGGAATCCTGTGGAGGTTGGTTAATTTTCTAGCTACTGTACATGCCTGAAAAGGTTTCCATCTATTGTAGTTCAAATCATAATTTTCATGATTTGACGTATTTATCATTGTAGAACTTCTGCGTGGTTTAAGCTTTTATCGTCCTGTTTATGTGATATTTGTACAATAACATGAGTGAAAATTAATTGTTTTTCATGAACCATTTATTTGATGGAATAGTATAACTTCTGAGTGGATTTATCTTTTATACTGTTTATACAATATTTGTACAAAAACTTAAATTATTCATAAAAATATGACTTATTTTCAATAGTAGAGCTTCTGCTTAGACATTCACAAAACCTTTTATCCTCATGTTTTTTCTGATATTTGTACAAAAACATGAATGAAAATCAATTATTTTTTATTATTCCTTTTATTTTATTATTTTATTTGACGTATTTGTAATTGTAGAACTTCTTCCTGCTTATGTGAAATTTCAATAGAAATGACATGGGAATGGGATGGGTTCTGTAATTAACTTTTGATTTTACAAAAATATAATCCCTAATACACTGCACAAATATAAATTCCATAAAATGAATTAAACCTTCAGAGTTCATTTTGCTTGTATGAGTATTTCCATTGGGTATATTGCCTGAATTTTCATTGGCATTTAGTAGAATATTATTCACTAATATGTTATATGTATTTTGAATGGTTATGTTTATGAGTTCAATTTCTGGGTTAAAAGATTTAAATCATTAGTAAAATGTGTAAAATTCGCTTCACTTTCAAAAGTATTGTAGTAAAATCAAACATAGTTCTTTATCACAAGCCGTTCTGCTTTTACAATTCCTCTCTCTGTTTACAGATTTTTTTTAACAGGGAGCATTGTAAGTTTATTATTGTTGAAACGTATAAAATTGGGAGTTGATTCTCTCACGTATTCTAGCATTTATGTAAGAATACCCCAACCAAAGGCCAACCAAAAGTCACTCCTATGGACTGCCAAAGGTATTCTGCCCGTGTGCTTTCGATGCTAGGGGAACAGTGTTTCCACTTTTTTCTTGATTGAATTTGCAAGGTGGTTGGCTGGCAAAAAAATACACATTGTAATTTTTGTTTTGCTATAAATAGGCCACTTCTTGGTCAATTTTTTTCAAACAAAATATGGAGGTATTCTAATTTGTTATTTAAAATTTGTTTAACTGTTTTACTTGATTGCCAACTCTCATGAAACTTACTAATGATTCACTTTTGTTTTCAGTAGTAATTTATATGTCATTGAAGTCATTGTTTTAACGGTTTCTTGCAATACCCAACCCCTCCATAGTCTGCAAACCATCTAGGAAGTTTAGTGAGCTTTACTAGCACATAGGCTAAAGCAGCATTCTCACTTAGTAGAGCTGTCAGCCTTTTGGAATATTAATAAGATCAATTATTATATGAATTAATTGTGCACCTTTTGAACACTTGATTCTTGTCTCATGCTTTCTCTTATTAGACCACATTTGGTTCAGCCCTTCGGTTATTCACATTTTAACTTCTAATCCACATGCCTGACCCAATAAGCTCAAAGCTATGCTAGGCTTTTATCCAGACAGAGTAACTTTGACTTGTGTGGAAGCAGCGTGATGTTGTTGTTTAGACTCCTGCCTTTCAACTAGAAGGACGGCGGTTCGAATCCTACCTATGGCGTTAATTTCCTTCACCTGGAAATTATCCACACTATGCTGCACTCAACCTACGTGAAAATGGATACCTGGCAGGAATTTATTCCTTGGAATGCTTGAGTGCCTAAATGGCTATATCGGCAGTTATAGCTATGGTAATAATATGGTTCCCAGTATCAAGCGCAGCAGAATATATATAGTGATGGTGCTATATAAATGGACCTATTATTGTTAGGCACTGACAGTGAACATGCTGCCAGGATTCAGTCTTCCAACGCAGACTCCCTCTATACCCCTCCCCTCCACTCCCTCTCCCCTTCTAGGGAAGCCATAGCATTGCCGTCATAACAGACAAGCTTTATGAATGATTTCCTTGCACAACAAATTATAACAGCGCTCTGTAATTAGCTTATTTTCTCATGAAGCGGGATGTGCTCATTTAGCTTACCTAGGCGCCCTGAGCATTTGCTTGTTTTTCTTGAAGCTATTAGCCTGAATCACCTAGCCAAAATTTCATGGAACAGCTTGGAATGTATACTACATAGGTTTTTATCATTAACCAATTTGTGCGAATCACGGCTCAATTTTGTTTCTCCTTCTTTTTTTGCTTTGATTTTTATTTGTAATTTTAGTTTATATTGTAATGGAATTTAATTTGGTTTATTTTTAAATTTCGCAATAAACAATGCAGAAATCATGGATGATTGAAATATCTTTATACAGCAAATAAATCAGATGTATGAAAACCTAAAACATTTATTTATTGTTTAGAAATACTTTATTCAGGATGTTAAAATGAACTTAATTTAGCTTATATAGCTATGAAATATAATTAAGTGATTGATTTTGTTGAATATTAAGATAATCAAAAAGGCAATAAAATTTACTATAAAAATAATGGTAAATGGTAATAATGAATTAGAGATATCAAAATGAATTTGCTTTTGTTGAGAACATTTTATATCACGGTACAATATACATAATTTTTCAAAATTGTGACGAGCTGACGAAAGTAGTAATAATAACTGATATAAATAACAAAATAATGAGATGATAATGTTGATCTAATTCCATTGAAATCAACTCAGAACACTTTCTATGATTACCCAAAAATTATGGCTTTTAAGAGATCTTAAAAATATGCTTATTGGCAAAGAAGAAAATGCTTCTTCCTGCTTAGGATTCCTCTTGGTCTGAAGTCGTGATAGCGGGACTTGGGATAGGGCAATATATCTTAAATATCTTTAAATTGCATAGCACTAGAGTGTTTTATAAGCCCTTCAGTGGTGGTTATGAGACAAAACAATTTCTTTGCATAATCTAAATATTGCAAATAATCTATTCTGGTGTGCTTTCTTGGAAACCTTGATATTAAAGGTACTTTGAAATAGTTGTTGGTATTTCCTTTCCATTACTACTGGTTTGATATGAATATAGTAAATGATTTTGCACAAATCTATATTGCTTTTGATTGACCAGTATAATTCTTATCCTGTTGTTTCCTATTATCCTACCCCACTTATTCGTATTATCCCTAAGTCATGACTATTACCAAATTTAGGTCTGGAACTGATTTCAGGCATTTTTTTAGATCGGACAGAGCTCTTTTTTTTAATTCAGATTGAATGGATTCAGACATGTAGGCCAACCTGCCTATATGATATACTAGGGACTTAAAAAAAAAGACTCAACAAGGATGTTCACCTTTTTGGTTTGATCATATTTGATGGTTAATCTATTTAATTGATTTTCTTTCTTTATCTTTGACATATGTAACCTAATTAGGAGGCTGAAGATGCAGATTTTGACCTGCTGGATGAAACAAGACTCCCTCACAATGAAGCTGCAGTCGTCATCCAAGATGGTGTCGATGGTCCCCACTCTGTCCTCCACTCATCATCGTATCCTCTCAGCCAGGACCAGTCATCCGCACCCACCTTCTCTGCCGTCAGTTCATCCTCAATGCTGCCATCGATGTCTGCACCCTGCCAGGTCCGTCAGTCTTCTGTGCGGCCTAAAACAGCAACACATTCTACGGTGGAGAGTACATCATCTTCATGCTCCTCATTGGTGTCAAGATTCAAACCTCCATCTCATGCCCGGCCAGGTGATGCGATCCGATGTCATGGTAACCTGGATGCAGATAGGATGGTGGTGTCAGCGGTGGGATGTAATGCGGGTACGGCAGAATCAGTTGAGGAGCAGAGAGAGGAGAAGGTGCAAAGCAGTGATGTGCAGATGATGCAAGAGGTTGGTATGCAACAAAGTGTATCTAGTCCATGAAAATTCCAGCAAAGCATGTGTTAATGTAACCTATGCATGTCAGGCTATAGGTACTTCTGTCAGATTATCCAGACCTATAAGAAGCATTTTGCCAGGCAGGGGGGTTTATGCACATCTTGCATGCTTCATTTATCTGTTCATGAGCTGGGATATTCAAAGGAAAAATTCTGTTGTTCAAAAAGGTCCCCCCCCCCCCCCATTGCTATATTCCTAATGTCTGCCTGTTTGGCAGAACGGATGAAATAGGTTAGAAATATTAATTTTAGCCAGTCCTAGAATAGTCTCACTACAATTATTAGGGTTCAGCAAGCATGCACTAGCTCCTCTTGTAAGAAAATAGAATAAATCAAACTTCACTGGCTGTTCCCTTCAGTTTCTTTATTGTAGTTGTACGCCATGATAAAATGACTAGAATGCAAAGTTCTTTGAAGGGATGATTTGATAAGTGAAGTTAGATGTGTGAGGTCCGACCATGATAACTGTAAATTCACTGACTTGGCAATGGCACATAAAAATTTATGTTTCTTCCAATCTACGAAAGAGGTTTTGTTAGCTAGTGACATTGAAAATGACTCATTTAATTTGGACCAATGTAGAATGTCAGAAGAAAGACCACATACTGAGCTTCTAATAAGAGATGGGATTATCTTTATGGGCAAGCTTGCCAACAAGGAAACAAACCTAATTCCCTTGACAACAGCAATGCTTTGTAGCTTTTTTACAAACACTTTTTCAGTAACATGATTTCTGATTTCTAATGAATTTCTTGGAAAGGACAATATGATTTGAATAATCACAAAAGATACTGGTTTGAGCATTTTCCTTTTGAAAATGACCCATTTCTCTAGACTTGGAGGGTTTGTGTAACATATTCAAGATTATTTGCAACTTTGTGGAAGACCAGTGTAGGAAAATTAAGCTCTGGCGAATTGTGTACTCAGAAATATCTGAAAATATGTGAATGAAAGGAAATTACAGTAATGCATCGACATGTGATCAAGAAATTGTGAATTATTTCACTTTTCATATGTTAACTAAGGGTTACCTCACTCTTTTTATTTGTCTCTTTCTCCCTTTTTCCCTTCAACTCACTTCTCTCTCCCTCTCTCCCTTCTACTCCTCCCCCCCTCTCTCTCTCTCTCCCTCTTTCCCTCCCACTCTCCTCTCCTTCCTCTCCCTCCCTCCCTCTCTTTCTCTCTCTCCCTCCCTCCCTTGATTGACAGGACCTGTCTGAGGAGCTAGGCAACGACTGGTTTGAGACACTGATGGATCATGATGACTGGATGACTAATGAGATCTGATGGCAGACACCTTGACAGACCCAGCGTGTCAATCAGCGGTCCGAGACATCTTTGAGTCACTCTTGAATCGCCAGTCGGGTGTCTCTGCAACGGTCTGTCGCTGCATTCACCTGGACGAATATTGCTTGCTCTACATTCGTGTTAGCTGCATTGATTTGGCAGGTTTTTTGACAAGATACAAATTACATGCATACATACACCTTGACAAACCCAGGTTGAGACATCCCGATTCACTTTTGAAACTTTTGAAGGGTGTCTCCATGATTTCATCACTCTTCATGGGCATGAGCACTCCATACATATTTTCTGCTCAATTCATGCTGCCGCCATTGAATAGGCAGATTTTCTGAATAGATGTAAATTTTATGTGTACATACACCTTGACAGACAGAGCATGTCAGTCAGCGGTTCAAGAAATCATTGAGTCACTCTAGAATATTCAGTTGGGTGTCTCTACAACAATCTTCCCTTAAATTCATCTCAACAAGTATTACTTGCTCTGTATTTGTATCATCTGCATGAAACTTTCAGAATAGATGAAAATTCTACGCATACATGCACATTTACAGACCCAGCGTGTCAATCAGTGGCCGAAGACAGCTTTGACACAATCTTGTTTCCCTAGTCAATGACCTGCTTTTACCTTCGTCTTACCAAGTATTAGCTAATCTATGTTCATGTAATATGTAACAAATACAGATAGGCAGATTTTCTGTCTAGGTACAATTTTTATTCATACTTACACCTTGACAGACCAAACGTGTCAATCACCAGCGTGGGACAGTTCTGATTTCCTCTTGAATCGCCAGTCGGGTGTCTCCGCAATGATCTTCCGTTCCATTCACCTTAGCATGCCATTAGTATTATCTTCTTTACATTCATGGTGTCGGTACCAAATCAAAGTCCTTATTCTGTTAACCATTTTATTGATGTCGACCTCAAATTTGAATCTATGAAGTATATTAGAATCATCCAAAGGAATATTTTCTTTGAGTAGTAGATGCTTGTTTTTTACTATGATACAAAGGTTCTTAGCAACCTGAAAGCTTGTCCAAAGCTTGTATGACATGGCATCAAATAATGTTTGCTAACTGGATTCCAAGTAATGTAGTCCAATTTTATTTATCAGGTTAAATGAGGATGATGTTACTATATTCGTTTACAAGAAACATACTCAGATCACAAACTAAACTTGCTTATTCTAGTCTTCATTCTGTCTGATCAACATTCCATAGATGGAAACATCAAATTCGAATGTACTAAGTAAACTTACCTCGTTTAGTAAGATCAAAATGGAATAGATTTGCCAAGGTATTGCAATGATGTATGCAAAAAAAGGATTTTATTAGAGCATTCTGTGTTGTACTTTATTATGTACTGGTGTATTTAATAAATTTACCGAAGTATGGTAAAGATGTCTTCAAAAATAGTATTGTGTTGTTACATTTTGTATGCTATAGAAATTTTGAAAGTGCAGCAGATCCTACCAGTAGAGAACAATTTATCCTACTAGTAGAGAGCAAAGTAAATTTGGTATTGAGAATATTTGGAGTATTAGGAGAATAATGAAATTATCTAGAACCACATTTTGTTTTCTAATAATGTTATACTATAAAATAGGCTCAGATACTTTTTTTTTTCAGAATTAGCAAAATACCTTGTCTTATGAGTTTAGGGAGCAAGAAATTTTTCCATGATGACAAGAATTCAAGCATTTTCAGTATTCCAATATTGCATGACTGTAGAAATTTGTGATGCTGACTTATCTTTCAACTTGCATGAGAAGAATATTTTGTGGACCAGTCTGTATAAATGAATGCCAAAGAAACAAGCTCATCATATTTTATTCCTGTCTTAGTTGTATATGTTATCAAAGGGAATCTTAGAATAAAAATTAAATTGGATTTGAATGAGCAGAGATTGATCTACTTTTGATGGTAAAAGAATGAAGGAATCTTAAACCTGTTCAGATTTGGCATGGTGTTAAGCTTCCTTACTCATATATCCCTTGTCTTAAAGATGAGTCAAGGAAGTATGTGTTTTATTGCCCCCACACCTGCCAGCTTTGCAATGAGACCAGCTTCAAATAGATGCACTAGCCCACTCCATCCAAGGTATATTAAACATACTGTAAAGTATTGAAGCCCTGCACTCTGAAATGAGCTAGAGTCGCAAGTTTGTTCTGAAGGAAATACACCTAATGAGTGTACAAAGTCAATCCAGATTTAGCAAACACCTGTGTGAAATACAATTAACCTGCCGGTAAAAATCATTACATTTCCTGTCCCCCCTACCCCCTCAAAAAATTGAAACATTTCTTAAATATGCCCTCATAGGCTACACAGCCAACCTGCTCAAGGAGACTTTAAAGCAATTCTAACCATTTAAAACACTTAAACCATAGTTTTGTAAACCTGAATTTATGGATACAAGAATATTGGAAATACATTTTGTTATTGTGTTTCATCAGTAAACATGTTAATGTTTTCTGTATATCAAATGTGTTTTTTTTTATTTATTTGCTGAATAAATTTGAATTGAAATCTAATTGAATTTGCAATCTTGCCATGCAATTCTGCAGTGCAATTTTTGTTGTTTCTATAGATATTGTTTTTGTTCCAAGAGTCAACTAGAATGAAGCAATTTTTCATGTAATACTAACCACAATCTGTAAGGTGTGACATCGTATTGATTATAATCAATATCTGCAATTTGACTGAAAACTCGTCTGTAAGGTAGGATAGAATGGCACTCCTTTTTCAAAGTGTAAACACAATTTAAGCTATTACCTCTGCCCTTTGGACATGTTGGATTAGTCAACTGTCTCCAGCAAAGCTATAATGTGGTAAACTATTATGATGTTCAGATATTCATATTGCCAAACTTCCTAATATCCTTCCTATCTTCTGATACTTTTATTTATGTAACCTTTCAGAGTTTCCTAGGTCAAAGAACATCAAAATTTGTCACACTCTCTGTGTCCGGATTGCAGGGTATTTCTCATTATCTTTCATTGCTGTGTCTGGCTTACAAAAATAAGTTTCTCTTTCTTTGCTTGAGGGATGTTGTGTTTAAATTGATATGTATTCTACATTGTAGTAACACCCTTTTCTTTCTACACATCCATCCTCTCCTCATCATCATCTACTTTCCTCTCCTTATCATTATCCGTTTCCCCCTCCTCATCATCCCCATTTTCATGTGATTCACTACCCTCTCCCTCCTCATCCTCATCATCAGTTTCTCCATCCTCATCCTCATCATCAGTTTCTCCATCCTCATCCTCATCATCATTAACTGTTTCTTTCTCCTCCTCAACCTCATCATAATCATTTGTTTCTTTCTCCTCATCATCATCATCTGTTCCTTTCTCCTCCTCAACCTCATCATCATCATTTGTTCCTTTATCCTCCTCAACCTCATCATCATCATCATCATCATCAGTTTCTCCTCCCTCCTCCTCCTCCTCATCACCATCTGTTTCTTTCTCCTCCTCAACCTCATCATCATCATCTGTTTCTCCCTCCTCCTCAACTTCATCATCATCATTTGTTTCTTTCTCCTCAACCTCATCACCATCATCATCATCATCATCGTCATCATCAGCGTCCCTCTCCTCTCCCTCGCCATCCATTTCCCTCTCCTCCTCATCCTCATTGTCATCATCCTCATCATTATCATCATCTGCTTCCCTGTCTTCCTCCATAATGCTCTTCTTCTTCTCTCTCCTTTTCTCTATTTCCCCTTTTTTCTCTCACCCCTCTCATCTCTCTTTCCTCCTAATCCCCATATCATTCTCTTCTCCCACTCTCATCTCCCTGTGGGTCTTCCTTCTACCTTCATTTCCTCCTTGTATCTGATCTATCACCTCCAAAGATCATACAACGGTTAACTTTATATGTTTTCATTCATTAATTTCCTGTCTATCCAATTTTCATTGATAAGGCCTCCCCCCCCCCCTTTATATATCTGCCATATCGCACCTAAAGATTCTCTAATTGATTACTTTATTTCATTCATTAATTTACCATATCTAATTTATCATAGATTGTATATTCCACCTTTGACGTATGAAAGAAAAAATTACACCTAAGTCCCAAAATGTGTCGCATTATGGTTTATTTAAAGGGGAACTTCACCCAGGCATTGATTTGGGCTCAGTGGATGAAGAAAAATACAATGGTCACTCTGTGAAAATTTGAGCAAAATCGGACAATCCGTTAAAAAGTTATACATTTTTAGAGTTATCATTTCCACCTGTGCTGGTCATCCTTGAATTGGCAACGTATAGCCAATTAGCATAATCTGTGATGTCATACATGGAGAACTCCTCATTCACTTTGTATATAAATTTTATGAAAATGGATCAATATCATATTTGAAATGAGGAATCAACCCCGTTCTTTCTGGAATGCTTGCAGAATTGATGTGGCTATAATATATCTAACCGAGAAAACAAAATTTTGTCTACTTTTCTGGAAAA
>BQKZ01000214.1:41726-53658 GCA_036244855.1 Temnopleurus reevesii | reverse complement strand
CTCTCTCTCTCTCTCTCTCTCTCTCTCTCTCTCTCTCTCTCTCTCTCTCTCTCTCTCTTTCGATCTCTTTTTCTCTCTATATCTGTTTCTCTCCACCTCCCCTCCTACTCCTCTCTCTTCCTCCCTCCATCTTTTAACTTCCTATGGCCTTATAATTGACGAGGGAGGAAACGAAAATGTCACCAATTTTCCTCCATCAACCGACTATAATGTTTGCTGCCAATTGTTATGTTATACAAAATGGATATCCTTCTAATTGTCTTTTGGTTTTAAGTATTTTAGGTTAGGCATTTTGCCAGGAATATTTGAGTATTTACTGGTACTGAATAGGATGCATTGAAACTCATACTTCCTGTGAATCGAGAGTTGGTTAAGGTTTTTTTCTTTCTGATCCTTTCCCCTTTTTTTCCTTTCCCATTTTCTGGTGAATTGTAAACTATTATCACATCTGTTCATTGTATTTTCATTTCTCTTCTTTCTCCCACTTCCCACTCTTTCTCCTCCTCTTTGTCCTTTGCTCCTACATTTTTTCTTTTCACTGAAACATTCTTCTTTTCATTTGGTTATACCTAAACTTTATTTTCTCTTTTTTTCTTCCTCTTAGTGTTCCACAAAATTTGAAGATGTTCCATTTTCTCTAATATAATATAACATGCATACAAATTTAGAATTATGCTCATTAGTTATCCTTTGAGATTCTATGTTTGATAGAAGAACCTTGTGATATTACATTTTATGAATTAACATTTGTTTATGATTTAATAAGGGCAGGCAAAGTGAATGTATTTAGATTCATTTTCTCTTCTAAAACTCTGTCTAACAGTTTTAAACTTGGATTCAATTTGTTTTCCCATTTGGCTGGGAAAAAATACAGTGGAAGTTAAGAACCTATTAATTGGTTGCAACTCATCATTTGGAGTATTTCATCAAAACTGACCCAGTTTGCTCTGCCCCAAAAGACCAGATTCAAGTCTTTCGTATTTTCTGTTTGAATAGCTGAGCAAATAATGAACTTGACCCAATGAGTAAATGAAAATGGAAATCTAGGCTTGTAGATATAAATTTCATTTTAACCCCCACACGTACACACCGAGCTCATAATGATAATATCAAAATGATATAAAATTGATACCAATAATGTTGAGAAAGATGATATGTTATTGCAATATTTGCTCATTTCCAAAGTACCAATTTAAGTTTCAATATTCACTGGAGCTTATGATTGTAATCTTCAGAACAAAGAAGAGAGGGGGTTTACCTCATGCAGAAATCACAAGTGTTGCCTCTTGTATTGGAAATTTAAAGCTGGAAGGGTATTTAAGCAAGCTTTTAATTCCATGAATAAATTTCTATATTTAGACATTGAAAAATTGAAATGAGAAGAGATGCATTTGCTTGTATGGCTTGTATGAGAATGTAAGAGCAATATTTGTTTGTTTCCAAAGTGCCAATTTAAGGTTCAATATTTATTGGAGTTTGTTATTGTAATCTTCAAAACAGATGGAGAGATGGGGTTTATTTTGGATTTAGGTGTTTTTTCTCATATAGGACATTAAAAGAAAAAAATGCATTCTCCATTCATTTACTTAATTATTTCACAGTATTAAACATCAGCCAGAGGCTGTTTTTCAGTTGATTTAGAAGAAACATATATTTGTGAGTTATCTTTAATCTTTGTATTAGAAATTGAAGTGAAAAAGAAAGGTGTAGGATTGTAGAGAGAAGTTTTGTTTTATCCATTTCATGTACACCAAGTTCATTATTGTGATTAAAAATTATATTAATGCTTTCGAGAATGTTGTTTTGCAACGTTTGCCCCCATCAGAAATACAAATTCAAGTATCAATATTTGCTTTTAAAGAGCTTGTTATTGTAATCTTCAAAGGTAAATTTGATAGAAATTATGGGGTTTTCCTTTTGTAGGTACTCATCATTCAAGGGAGGAATTTTAATTTTTGGTTTTCAAAATTCAAAGAGAGGTTTCGACTTATACTTTGACTCCCACCTCCGCACTAAACATATGATAACAACATTAAAGTGATACTAATAATTATGCCTCCGCCACCGTAAAGTGATGCCGGAGGCATTATTGTTGTAATGTGTTCAGGCAATATTTGCTCCTTTCAGAAGTACCAATATTTGCTATTTAAGAGCTTGTTAGTGTAATCTTGAAAACAAAGGAAGAGATGGAGTATGCCTTATCTAGACATTAGAAGTATTTTTAAGCTTATATGAGAGCTAAAAGGGCATTTAAATCACTTTTTGATACAAGGGATAAATCTTAACGTCTGGTCAGTAAATTCCAATTTCTATAGAGATTACCAAAATAAAATAATTAGTCAACCTACTATGAGCTATTTCACCAATTTATGCAGTATAAGAAAAGGACATTTTTCAACAACTAGCAGAGAGGTGTGACTTGGAGCTGCCAACCAGTAGGATTTTTTCCTATGAAAATAGGGCATTGACAAAATTGGATATTTTAAGTTCTTGAGATACATATACATGTACTTGAAACTGAAAACGTGACTCAAAACTCGAAAATATTATATGAAACTCCAAAATATGACTTGAAACTTGTAAATATGACTCAGGACTTGAAAACCTGACTTGAAACTTGAATATTTGACTTGAAACTTGAAAGAAACTTGAATACTTGAAACTTGCTGATAGTCTCAGACCATAGGGCTGGTTCAAAGGAGTCCTTTGGACATGGTAAATGTTCCTGAAATGACCCGCAGATTTCATGAAAGTCCACTCGTCTCCATACTTATGTACATAATTGTCCAACTTGTATCTATCAAAATCCACAAAAATCCATATAAAAATCTATCATTTCACTATACAAATTCCACTTTAGGGGAGAAAAATAGCACAGACGCTAATAGTATGTTTTTTTTTCCTAAAGTGGAATTTGTATAGTGAAATGATAGATTTTTATTTCAATTTTGATGGATTTTGATAGATATGAGGTGGACAATTATGCACAAAAGTATAGGAACAAGTCGACTTTCAGGAAACTCTCTGACCATTTCAGGAACATTTACCATGGCTAAGGGACATCTTCGAACCAGCCCCATGGTCCAAGATTGTCTCTTTGCGTCCTTCTTGCTTTCCACGACCTCATTGACCTTGTTTAATCAATCAGTAAATCAATCAATCAATCTCGGCAGGAAGTCATCAAGAAGTGAGCAAACTTGAACTCCAGACTCTTGCAAACATGAAAGCAATAGTCGAAACCAACCTCAAGTGCTACTCAAAACATAATCTATTACCCCATTCAGACTAGCACTGGAGATCATCCAGGGAAAGTCCGATGAATAAACAGGGAATCTATTCACTGTGAGCACTTTGAGCAGAAGGAACAAAGAACTAGGACAAACTAAACAACTTTATTCAACATGATAAAAACTACAGTGGAACCTCGTTATAAAGAGGTTGGATATAGCGAGATACCTGTTATAACAAGGTGATTTTATTGGTCCAAGCTCTTTATACTAATTATAGTTCTTTGCTTTTTACCCTGATATAGTGAAGAATCTGATATAACAAGGTAATTTTCATGGTTCCAAGGACCTCGTTATAAAGGGGTTTCACTGTATTTCCATAAAATATACTGGATCATAGATAATAGATCTGTACGCCGTGTATTCAACTGTGCAAATACAACAATCACAAGCTGGTTCTGACTTGAATAGCATTACAAAGGAGCATTGAATTGGTGTTCAACTAAGTTTTATGGAAATAGTCTATAGCGTGTCATTCAAGCATTCACAATAGCTTCATGATCACAAAAGAGAGTCCCAGGTATTACTCTTGTTCAACATTTTTTCCACACAATAAGGATGGATATTTCTTTTGTGTCCATCTAGCTATTGTCAATGCTTGAATAGAGGTTGTTTACTTTGTCCCAGGCCCTTGTCCATTTTGCTCACAGTGAATCTGATAAGGCATCACTGGCTGTTCTCTGGAGAAAGTAAGGAAAGTTTTTAAAGCAATACCCCCTCAAACTTGCAACAGATTGTGTGTGACCAGAATATTTAGTAAAAAATTTCTTATTAAAGTTCTCCTAAAAGTCTACGGGAAGCATCCAGACTAGTCGTAGCATATTCTAATAAGGCTCTCCGAATGTTTACCAGAGAAAGTACAGACACAATTTTCAGGAGCTTTTCCCCAGCAAAAGTCAAGGTTTTTTGACAATGATGGGCTGGAGAAAATTTCTTTTGTTCATCATTTCTCCCACAAGACCAAGCGGTTTAGTTGGTTGGATGTTCACCTGGTTGGATATTCACATTCTAGTAAGTATTTCCATAAAATAAAGTTGATCATGAAACAATAGATCCATATGCTGTATATTAAACTGTGTGGACAAAACAATCACAAGCTGGTTCCAATTTCAATAGCATTTGGCACTCAACTTAATTTTATGGAAATAGATAATATCGTGTTTAGTATGACCATTGCATTGGTATAGGCCCTATATGTTTATTTCACTTCAATTTAATTTTCATTGTCTAGAGGACAAATAGTGGAAAAAAATCACCAAATATTAGCAGGGTTCACACTAAGAGTCGAAACCTTTGGGTTTCAGAAATTATGACCATCCTACAGAAGATCATACATACAACCTGAATGCATTTGTGTACAAGTCGCCTTCCCACCTTTTTGTCCTCGACAAGCCACCACGCTGAGTCCTAACAAATCAGCTCACAATTTTTTACCAAAACAAGATGCATTTGCGAGGTTGTCAAAGTATAAGCTTCTTTTTTGAGGTTTATGTTTAGGTTTTGGCACTTAGTGTTAACCCTACTATTGGAGTGTGAAACTGTTAAAAAAAAGACTTTGTTGTTTTTTTGGATGTTCTCAGTTGACAGTCTGAACGGTGTTTCTCTTTCTCAATAGCTTTTTGTATGTCACTGCTATATAGATAAATGATACATTGAAAATTAATATTAGTTTCTTGAATGAACTTGTTGATTTTTGCTTCCTTGGTTCCATGGTTACCATATTGTGGGTGTGGATATTTAAATGAAAGTCTGTGGCAGAAAACAAGATGATAAAAGTGCACAAAATGATAATGATACTTCACTTTGCAATAAGTGAGTCATATTCAGATATGAAATTACAATTTCTCTTTAAGTGATGTACTGATATTACCATCATATTTATTCATATGTTTTCATTATTGCAGTGATTTTATATGTTTTCTGTGAATGGTTATTTGTCATAAAGTATGCTCTTATTTTAATATGTAGTATTTTATTTCAGATTATATTTTATCAAATTTCTACTATTAATACAGAATATTAAAATGAAAGAAGTATATAAATGACGTATGCATATCATCAGAATTCTGCTTCTGATACATCATTATATTAATATACACTGTGCCATACAAAACGAAGCAACTATATAAACTTGTCACGCTACATAGTCCTAAATTTTGTTATTTCATCTGAAAAAAAGATAAATTTCATCAGTTCTATTTCTGATCCATTCTCACTATCCCATATGCAAAATGAAGATTCCTAATAGTATTGTCACAATTAAAAAATCACAAATTTTTAATTTTGATAATCTAGTTCATTGAAATTCCATGTCACTAGATGACACCCATTAGCACATTGTCCCATGCAAAATGAAGCCTCCAAATACTCTCGTCTCAGATAACCCTTAAACTTTGAATTTTTTATTTTTCCTAACACGAAAAAAGTTATGTTTCATCAGAACTCCCTTTCTGATAAATGACGCTCATACACACTTTCCCATGCCAAATTAACACTTCAGCTGGGAATTTTAAAAACTTTCTTTAGTGCTAGAGTCCCGCTAAATTGAACCAGATGATATCATATGAACTCCAGACTGCTTTGAGAATGGGCTTCCGCAACTTCCTATTTCTGAGATGGTTATCTCTTGGAGAATTCCCGGTCAGATACCAGAAGTTGCCTCTAATTAGAATGGTTTGTTGCAATTAGGAAAAAGAAACATCTGGCTGTGTTTATCCACTACCAAATTGGTGGTGCACTGCAAATTTTCAGCGTAAGTCCTGACAGTATGTTACAGTTGTACCTGTAAAGTGCGATATAACCCTTGACTTGAATACTTTGTTCCCTCAGGAAAATGAGGGAAAATCCTACGGCTGTGTAGAGGAATTGCATTTGTACAGGAATTGCAATTGAACAATGTTAAATGATGATTTCAACAGTGATTTTACCTGACAATTGACAATATATGGTCACATATGTTATGATGTGTTTGCATGTTAAATCACTGTTGAAATCATTTTTTCCGATTTCAATCAGCTAAAGGTTTTTTGTGTGGCAGACCCAGTTTTTAAACAAGAAAATATACATAAGGGGAAACATGAATGTGTTAGGTTTAACACTATTTATTTTCAACAGTCTAAACTTGAAAAGTTCAAGAAGAAAAAACACAAAAACCTCTGGCTGTGTACAGAAATTGACTGGATAGTAAATTTAGCACCAATAAGCACGGGATTGTATGCCAGAAGAGTGTTTGATCAAGTACCCAAATTGAATATGAGAATATGAATATTTTTATAATAAGCACGTTTCTATAAGTGACTTTATTCTAATCATTGAATATTCCCAGTGGTGTTAGTGCAATTAACTTCAAAGTATAGTAACAGTGAGACCAAATAGATTCATTTAACTATCATAACTGATTTTTTCAGAATCAAATACAAAAGGACAATGCTCCAGTTGTATAATTCGATAATAAACACTATTCAATTTCCGAGCGTACTTTTATCCTGGTAGTTTTGTAATATCACTTATAAAATTTCCCCACTTCCTCAGTCTCCTCAGAACCTATTAGTCTCTGTCATCTTTATCTCAAGTGCTATCATCTTCAGATTCTCAATTTTCATCTCTAGAGTTACATCATAAAACGCAATATATCCATATTTTTCAATTTCGGGTATTTTAAACAAAGAGATGTCAAGAGCATATCAAAAAATTATCATTTTGTATGTCTTTCATGCCTTTTGTTGATAATAATAATGATGGAATTCCGAATGGGAAGTTTTGTTCAAGTTTTCATGTTTGATTGCTTCTTCTTTATGTTTTGAATGTTCAAGATTGCCATTTCATCTATTGTGCGACAATACCTTTTGCCAATAGAGCAAATAACATTCATTTAAGATTTTCGGATAACTTCATAAGTTTACCTTCACTCAATCTTGATTTTTTTAATCTTCTCAAAATACTATTATGTTGAATTATCCAATTATTTCCTTAAATTTCTCATTTTTTATCAAAAACGGTACTTAATCTACTCTGCAAATCATATTGAATTTTGCATTGTTTCCAGTCCGTATTGCAAAGTTCAGGGTACATACCAGGACAATCACCCTATAGAATAAAGTACAGTGCCTCTCAAATAGGAAGTATTGTGGATGGGAATTACCAAAGCAGATTAATTATGAAATCTATCTGATCAAAAAAGTCTTATGATTGGATAGTATATCAATCTCGTACCTATTGTTCTCATGACATTTGAATTGGTTATGGAATATTTAGTGGTTGTGTTAAGTGCTTGCGTGTTCATCAATGGGGATATTGAATTTTATTCTCTTAGTCATTCTTGTACCAAGTTACCATTAAAAAGAAATGGTGTTTAAGAAACCTCAAATGTCTTTGAGTGGGAAATGGAAGGAGTTTTTAATGCATAAAATGGACAAATGTCGTTTTTAATGGTCACGTTGGTCTTGTTCTTGGATGAAAATCAATCAGAAAATGAGTAGAAATTCATAATTCATATTTTAAGCATTGTTTTTGTTAAGTCAATGACCAGACTCTATTCCGTCAATCTGGGTCGGTTTCAAGAAAGTTATTTTTAAAGCCCAAGTATAGTCTTGGTAAAAGCGAATATTTTTATCGCCAAATTTTGTCTTCAAATTTACTTAAAAAGAAACATGATATCATGAACATGTCGTACAAAAGATTGTACAAAAAATTAACAAGTTTTGGAAAAGTTATAACATAAAGTGTGGAAAGTATTTTAGCGTCATAGCCCCCGACGCGAATTCAATATTTTCTTTCTTGATAAAGGACAGCTTCTCATGAACAGAATTGGATAAAAATTTCAGAATTTATTCTTTATGTATTCCTTTTTAGCATGCTTTAATAAAATCTTGGAAATAATTTTCTATATGCCCGATAAGAAGCAAAATATTGTTATAACCAAGAGAGGGCGCTAAATACGATTTAACGGTCAAATTCAAATTTTCAAAAGAATTCGCTCGTAGAAAAATATGCTATGATCTTGAAATGTGTATAGAAACTATATGTCATGGTATATATCCCCAAAATTCACATTTCTTTAATCTTTACTAAAACTATACATGGGCTTTAAAGAATAGAGGAATATCCAAGCACTTTCACACATTTGATCCTCGCCAGAATTAGGAGGTCAAATGAAGCAACATATTTGTTGAAATTACACCAATCTAAGTACAAATTTTGTTAGGTTATGGAGAATTGGTCAAAAGACGCAAAAGCGAAAATGCCATTGCAACGTACATGAGATGCATATTTTCTTTCACTTTTTTCGGCTGTATATTTAATTAATTTTTCAATTCTGTATCACACATATTCCAGAATGTTTGGCATCTCAGCACAATGCATTTGGGAGATTCCGAATGTTCTGGAAGTGGCTCATTGTCAAGTGGACTGAATACCAGGAATCGTCTAGTTCCTACATGGGCAATGTTCCCAATGTTTTAAACCACCATGATGATAACAAACAAGAAATTCCCTTGATTAGAATTAGGAAATGATTTTAGGAAATGGCCCTGATTGTCTGACACTAAATGAAAACAGAGTATGGAAGTGATTGTTATGGGATACAATAACATCCTCATACAATCACACCAACAACAAAAATTTCCTTTTTCTTTCCAGCTTCCTGTACATGAAATAGTGTATATATTGTATAATTTTTGTACCTTTTTTCATGAAGTGATGTTAGACAAAGGGTAGTGTTGCATGAATTCATCATTACATAATCATTTTTGTGTGTGTTTTTGCATGAATGCAAAAAAAGTCTTGATGTAGCAATGATTCAAATGGTAAAGTAAAACACATTACAAACAAGTGTAACATTCATGATAGTTGTATGCAACGGTTCACTTTGAGGCAATTCCACATGAGGAACGTCCAGAAAAATTGTTAAAATTTCCCCTTTTTGCTCAGAGAGAGTACATTGTCAATACAGTCAAACCTGTCTACAAAGGCCATCCCAGGGGGAACAGAAAAAGTGGCCACTGTAGACAGGTGGCCTCTATAGACCGGTTCTATAACATGCATTTCCACCTGGAGGGAATCAATTAAAGTGGCCACTACAGACAGGTGGTCACTATAGACAGTGGCCACTATAGACAGGTTTGACTGTAATTTGCTTGGAATCTGTGAAGTATATAACACAGTTTGAAATTGTCTCTTCAGAAATATGATAGATATAGCTTTTGAAGTCTTTCTCTGTCTCTCTGTCTCTCTTTTTCTTTCTTATTCTCTTCAATCAATATATCTGTCTGTTCATATTTCTGTGTATTTATCTCCCCCATCTATTCCCCTCACCTATCATCTCCCTCGTGTATTCAAGAAGAATTAGACACTCAAATAAAATATATTTCAATACTTAATCTAAATTTAAAAAAAAAGAATCATTCATAATATCTTCTGTGAATGAGGAAACTATTAAAATATGAATGCTGGTATATATGGCTCCCTCACCCACGTGTTTCAGAAATTTAATTGTCACGGTATCTCGGAGCACAGATATTTTTGGTATTTCCATGCAATTTCGGGGAATTTCATCAAGGTATTGCACATATTTTGTAGAGATTAGCAAACATGTTGAAAGACTGGCACCACGGAAGCACTAATTTATGCTTGGATTCTCTGTTATTGTGTATTTTTTTTAATGGAGATTACAGTCAAAATATGTCTGAATAAGCCAATTAACACATTACGTCACTAAACGCATTCAAATCAAAGCTTAAAACATATCTCTTTGACACGCCATTATAATAAGTCTACTTTACCACTCATGTCTTTACTTTAATTAAGAGTCTTTAAGCGCAGTAGAATATATTAATATAGTTTCTGCGCTATATAAGTATTATTATTATTATTATTATTTAGTGTATTGTACTATAATGAATTGGTAATATTTTGACGTAATTGAGAGAATAAAAGGAAAATTTGTGGACAATACCTAAAATATTTACTCATTACTTCACTTGTCAGATTAGCAAATGTTGTTTCATAAATGCAGCATTTGATAATGATAAGTCCATCTACAAAAATTATTTCATTATCTAATTCATTTTCATTTTAGTTTTAAATGCACATTGTAGTGTTATCCAAGTTTCTTGCAGACGATTAGAATTACAGGTAACTGTGCCAAATTCAAATCTGTTTAGTTCATTGCACACACTTTTTACAGTTTTTCAATATGAGAATCCTGCTCTTATGTGTATAGCTTTCACATCATCCCTGTACCTCCCTCCTTCCTCCGTTTCCTCCCCTATCCTTTCCCCATTTTATCTTCTTTCTTTTCCTCTATCTCTTCATTCCCCACCTTTTCTCTCTCTTCTTGTACTTCTTGTACGTCTTCTTCTCCTTCTTCTCCTTCCTTTTCCTCTTCTTCCTTTTCCTCCTCCCCATCCTCCTCTTCTTCCTTTCCTTCTCCTTCTTCTTCTTCCTTTTCCTCTTCTTCCTTTTCCTCCTCCCCATCCTCCTCTTCCTTTCATTCGCCTTCTTTTTCTTCTTCTTCTTCACATTTTCTTTTCCTTATTCTAACTTTACTTTTTTTTATTCTTCAGGAACCTCATTATATCAACATTCCACTGTACTTCGCAGGTCTCTTGATCCATCAGACACTTCAGCAAACAAATTTTAAAGGGGAATTACACCCAGACTATAATGTATGGTTTATGAAGAAAAATCAGATGAACAAACTGAAAAATTGAGCAAAATCGGATAATCCATTCAAAAGTTATGAATTTTCAAAGTTATCATTTCCAAAGTGCTGGACATCCTTGAATTGGCAATGTATATCTAATTAGCATAATCTGTGATGTCATACATGGAGAACTCCTCAATCACTTTGTATATAAATTTATTGAAAATGGATCAATATCATATTTCAAATGAGGAATCAACATCGTTCTTTCTAGAATGCTTGCAGAATTTATGTGGCTATAATATATTTAACACAAAAAAAAAAAGTTATTTACTTTTCTGGAAAAAGAGGAAAATGTCAAATTCCGGGTACAAAGTGAATGGAGAGTTCTCCATGTTGGCAGCCATCTTGTGCGGAGCCCATGAGGGGTGTAAATCAAAACTTTGAAAATTCATAACTTTTGAATGGTTAATCTGATTTTGCTCAAATTTTCACGGTTTGTTCACATTATTTTTCTTCATTTAATAATAGCAATTTAATGTCTGAGTGTAGTTCCCCTTTAATAACCTACTTTCCTCAAATTATAACCAAAACCTACAATGGGAAAGGAGCAAGAATTTTGAAACCTGTAACTTTGCTTGATTGAAAGCTCTTTTAATTGATCTGTAAATCTTTAAGCTCCTCTTTTATGATGATTGAATATCTATTGTACAAAAGTTTTAGCAATTTGAATCACTTTCAACGAATCGGAATTTGAGCTAGACTGTTATTGATTGTAATCACCCAGTATGAAGCAGGAATGTTGGTCTGTACAGTGTGCCCCAGAAAAAAAAATTATCAGAAAGTGGGGTAAATCATTTTCAGACGAGGTTATCGTGAAAAACATGAAATTAGATTTTCTTTGCTGTTGAAAATTCATGCAATACTACAGACTTTATAGGTAATAGGAAAACAATAAGGGGATGTTGTTCATAAGCAGTGGCGGATCTACGGGGGGGGGGGG
>BQKZ01000214.1:27563-40656 GCA_036244855.1 Temnopleurus reevesii | reverse complement strand
AACTGTTACTTGATTTAAAAATATGTTATCATGGACTGCTTTTTATGGTCTCCATTGCATTAGTAGATGGCAGGATAACATCATTTACAGGGGTTCAAAATAGCAGAAAAATCGGCTCGCCGCTACGCGGCTCGGACATCGCCGCTTCGCGGTTCGTGGACGATACTCTGCATCGTCGTTGGCTCAAACCCCCCCCTTGAAAAAAAGCTAGATCCGCCCCTGATAAGTTGCAATTGATCGCAAGTTGCAGTTGATCGGAACCCGCCAATCAAACTAATTGTTTCATGCGCATCTTGTTAGAAGCGCATATCATGCGTGAATGAAAATATGCGTTTCAATTTGCATCTGATTTGCAGCTGATTTGCGATTAATTAAAACTTTTGAACAACATCCGCTTAAACTTGAATGTCTATGTGATCAGTGCAGGTCTGTAGGGATGCAGCAATATCTATATAGAAGAAGCAAATGTGTCCAGTATATGTTTATTGGAAGATAATTTGAGCGGTTTACCTTTCAATGCTTTCTTCAATTTGTAATTATAATCCATCATATGGCCTCTACGCTTATGTTATTGTATGGTGTAATCTCATACATATGAAAGTTCACAGAATATTTTTGTTTCACACGAAGTATAAGTGACCTCGATTAATGTTTTTTTCTGGGACACTCTGTATAATCTAGATCAATCATGGAGAGGAAAAATTTCCAAAGCACTCCAAATTGTTGTTCCTATTTACCCAGATTATCCTTTTCATCACGTTTTTACGACGCTATTTATATCTTTTCATTCCCAATGGGTGAAATGGTCTTAATCAAAGCACTACTTGTGAATGTAGGTCAAAGGAATTTAATCCTACAAACAATTTTAATTCTTTCATTTACCACTGGAGACTTCTCCTGGACCATTTGGTTCTGGTGTTTGTTGAATACAAAGGTCTGAATTCATCATGGAAGATCCGATTTGGCCCATTATTAAATCTTGATTTGAAAATTTAATCGTAATCAAGGATAGATGGATTTTATAGCTTTCTGGCTTGCTTCCTCTATTGCTTCTTCAGGGATGAATCATGATGATTTAAAAAAAGATTTTCGAAACCAAACTAAGGGGGTGTTGCTCAAAATCAACTGCAAATCAACTGCAAATTTGCAAATTGTAACGCGCATTTTCTTTCGCGCACAGTATGCGCATTCACCAAGACGCGCGTGAAACAATGGTTTTGATTGGTACGTTCCGATCAACTGCAACTTGCGATCAATTGCAACTTTTGAGCAACACCCCCTAAGAATTTTTTCTTTGGTGTGTGTATCTGTCTGTTGCTTATTACATGGAAATGATGATAGTTTCATGCAATCCAGGCAGAAATCGAGACAAAGGATTTCATGGGCTCACGACTTAGAATAATAGCAGGACACTTTTATTCTGAGCCATGAGCCCATGAAATCATTTGTTTAAATCCTGGATATGCAGGTGCAATCTCTTGTATCATCATCACCACCAATCATCTTATTCATCATCATCTTCATCTTCATCACCACCAATCAACCTCATCACCTTATTCATCGTCTTCATCTTCATCATCATCATCACCAATCAACCTCATCATCATCACCAATCATCACCATCACAATCACCAATCATCAATCATTTTCGTTTATCGTCCTCATCATCATCCACAATCTTCGTCATCTTTATCAACAGCAAAATCATACTAATGTTTGTAATTATCATCACTATCTCCACCCTTGTCATTATTATAATCCTCTTCAACTCATCATCGTCGTCGTCTTTTTATCAATCTTCAATATCACCACACAAAAAATACATTCCCACTTCACTAACAAAACTAGAAAGAATAGGAAGTGAATTCAATTCCCTTTCCATGCATGAATTTATTAAATAACAGTATCAGTACAAATACTTGTACACAGATTGTGAATAAGATGACGTCTTTTTTTTTAATTTTCGAAATTGATTTGGTGAGAACAGAATCACAACATGTGTTAACTTTTCTCTCATCAGCAAATCAATCAATATAATAAGCTATAATTAAAAACTTAGTATCTGAAAGTGAACAGATTACTGAATCTGTTCAACAACAAAAAAAAACAGCATTATGTTCTTTTTTCCCTTCTTTAATGAGCTGTAGTCACTTGTGAGCTACATGTAGCAGCATGATAAAATAGATATCTATAACTAGACATTTTCACTGAGGCGGGGAATGGATTTCCAATAAATTTCAAAAGCTTGTCATCACAACAAAAGAAACAGAAATTCATTTGGTTTCTTTCAACAAGCTTGCAAATCATAGTATGATTTCATTTTATGAAATATATATGATTAAGTGTTACAATAGTTACAGGAAATAAAAAAGGACTTAACATATACAAAACAAATTTTCTTTTCTATAAAAGAAAAAAATGATATAAAAAGTAAATCTACATGTACATCATGGCACACAAACTGAATTGTGTTATGGCTGTGTAGTCATAAGTAGCCATGATGGATAATCTTTGCTTGTTATTTGAATATTTAACTGCATGTTTGTTATCTGGGATGCAAGGATATTTCACAATAAATGTAAACTCTGAAATTTACTGTCAATATTTCACATAATAACTTGAGATCAGTACCAAATTTATGGAACACATTGATAACAATAAAATACATTAGATGTGGTGAACATGACAAAGAATTGGAACTGGTAGAAATTGTTAACATTTGAAGTGTGCATGTTCATTGTGTTACACATTGTAACACAATTTGTCTTTCCACCTCAAAATATAAGAATACATTTTTTAAGCAGCCTTAGCAACAAATATCAAATCATCCATTCTCATTTTCTATCTCTTTCTCTCTCTCTTTCACTCACTCTCAAGCAAGATTACTCACCAATTTAAGCTGCATTTAAGCTATTTATTTCTAGAAATGAAATTGTTGTAGTCCCAAACATTTGCTTTCTTGCATACAAAAAAAAACATAAACTGATGTTATGTCCATTAAAACTTGCTCTGTAGATTACAATACAGACCATAAAAATATTTTGATATACTTTAATAAAAGCATAAGATTTTTGTTGCATCTATTTTACTGTTTAATTAATCATATACTAAATGATTACGATTATACACGCTGGATGGTGGTACATAATATCTATATTTACAGTGCATGAATGTCAGCCTCAAATAGACTGTGGTGAATATATAGAAGTCAAAATAGATCTTGCTGCATATGAATAAAGAGCAAGACAAGTTGTCAAACCATTCTTATCCATCCTGCTTTTAGCATGATGGGGAAGTTGGATCAATATCCTGTCACCATAAACCAAGTTTTCTTATGCCATTTACAATCCCACATTGTGAGATCACTCTGTACAAGATATAGTAAAAAATAAATATTAGACATTTAGGAGGGCCCTGATAGCTGTACAATACCACTTCACAACTCGTTCTGTTGCTGCTTGGTAATAATGGCAACTGTGGGGTAACTAAGTTTAAATATCACTCACTAAAAGGCACATCTACGTTGAAAAGAACGTCTGAGAAATATTCAGACCCGGAGCGAGTTGCAGAAAGCATTACAAATTTCCCAACATCTTGTAATAATGTGGATTAAATACATGTTTTCCACGTGGTGTTGATGAAATTATGATAGCTGCATGCACCATCAATATATTGACAGCCCACTAATATGACTTGAGAAGGAAAGAGTGGAAACTACGTAATCAAAGAATCTATGGTTTCTCAATTTGGAGGATTTGTGAACTTGTCTCACATTTGCCATTACGTCACTAAAAAGAGTACCTGATCTAGCCTCCTTGAATGTTTTCTAAATAACATTGTCGTATGCTAAAACCTTTGTATTAAAACAAATACTTTAGTAAACACCTTTTTTAATGAAGTTGACCTTTCTGAGATATATGGAAGCTTGGTAAAAAAAAAAAAAAATTAAAGGGAAGTTCTCTTTTGCAAAAGATGAAAATGAAGAAAACATAAAAAACTTATAACCTATTACAGGATTTTAACAGATCTGCTAAGAGTCACAAAAACCTAATTTCATATTGTCTGTTGCACTTCATATTGTAATATAGCTTGTGCAATAACACTAAAATGGAATTAGCATTTTTAAGTAAAGCAGTTTGTAGTTAATCCTATATTTCAAAACAGGTACTGTAGGAAACTTCTCTTCAATATCTAAAAAAAAAAAAAAGTTATAATATTGAGTATGAAGAGCTTAGAGTAATGATTGAATACCACTTGCATTTGAGCTTTCAGAAAATGATACAAACTCAGCCATTTGTTAGAATATCCCACAAAACCAATTAAATGAGATGGTTTATATCCTCAAACCACATTTTGATTGAAATAAATGAATAAAACGGTTAAAATGATTATGATAAGAGTTCCCCAAGTGGTAAGGATTGTCAATGAACTAGAGAATTGAATTACTACAAATACTAAACAGATTTATGCCCAGAGAAAGAGAGTTAAAAGTAAAAGCATGATTATCGTATTTGCATAATGAATCGTAAAACCGCAAGTTGTGTTACAGAAAATGTCAGATGTGACATAAGCTATGTAGGAATATTGTGTATAATATCAATGTCAGAGAATAAAATGACACATCTTTTTCAAGTTCCCTGGTGGGCTCAGATTATAATTAGCCTATTCGAGTAAACAAAAATTAAGAATACCTATCATAGTTTACTAAAAAGTCTCCTGAACTCACTTTTGTCTAAAATTGTGATTAAATAAAAATCATAATAGCACCTATAGGCTTCACCAGAGTAGCCCGAATTTAAAAAAAAAATGCATATAATTTTAAAATCAGAAAAATATCCAACATAGATATGTATGTATAAAACTGATAAGAATTGCATTGGATAACATACTTTCTATGTAAGTAATAATCATTGAGAAGTGAATGCCCGATAATGCTTTAACATCCACGAGTGTGCTCATCATGAGTTTTAGTTTACGAGTTGTTACAACAAGCTATTGAATTCATCAGCATGAATGAACAAATGTTATCCAGGTGTAGTGATTTTATTTCAAATTGTGGCAATGGTCTGAAAATATATGTGCATTCTATTTCATTAAGGGAAGGATTCATACAAAGCCCAGACCTGTATTCCATTACATATGTGTTTTAATTGGACAACTAAAAATAAAGAAAAGGCCAATCTGAAGTTTTTGGAATGTCTTGTATGCAAGTTGAGATATACATTCTCCTTTATTAATCACATCATTACCGAAGCAGGGGCACTTCATTATATAATAATCTTTTGATTATTGCTCTGTAACAGAGAATAATTAAAATGGTACAGTATACAACAAACTTGTTGTACTCAAATCATGAGCTTTGGAAAGCAATATTGGATCATACTTTCTTATGCAAATTTCAATTTCACTAACTACATTTATTCATTATGTGAGCGATCAATTCTTGTAAGGAGAGGTTGGGAGCTAAGACTATTTGAGGAGCACAAAGAACCATTAACTGTATGGTTAACATGAAGTACTGTTATAGCGGTGAGGAATGCCAATTATACAACATTATACCATTGGCAAGGCTAACATCACTGAATTTTTTTGTCATTTTCTACACTTTTTCAAAAACATAATATGCTGTCTTTAAACCCTCATCAATGCATTTGCATAAACATTTTTAATAAATGGAGAATGGAGATATCTCCAAGATTAGTACAATCAGTCAAGAACATATAATTACTTTTCAAATCCCTGCAATCATACACACACGCATCATGCACACATACACCTACCATCACTGTTCCACATGCACACATCATACCTCCGCTGTTGAACATATACCTTCCATTTATAATGAGCATAAACCATTTTTCTAAGTCCACCCTTGAAATCAATCTTCATCCTCAATTTTGTCCATTTCTTAAAAATACCTGAAAACAATTTCCATCTGTGTAAAAATTTCTCATCCTTAACAAGCTGATAGTCAGCTGTGAAAGACACTCATTTCCACTGCTCATCCGGAAGGTTGAACGCATTCATTGAAAGATTCTTTTTTCATCAACTAGACTCACCAACATTCAAAAAAATAAAATCACAAGGTACATAATAATTTGGATAAAAATATAAAAATATGGATATTCTCGTGTTTACAATTAAAAGTATATCACTTAGATGAAATATATATAATGTCAATGGTTTACGTAGATATGTGATGCTTTACAGATTGTCTTTCACAGCTGAAGACATTTTGATGAAAAACAAAACACAATATCTCCTGTTGGCATGTACATCGCGGATCCACGTCGACATGGCTTGTATGCATATCTGGTTTCCACTGTAGTCCAGTTACAGTAAAACACATGGCAGCATTGAGGCATACAAGTTCCTCTTTGGAGCTCTCTCTCCCCGAGTCATTTGGCTTTGTGTCTACCGCCGCAGCAGCCACACTTTGTGCCAAGCCAGTGGCAGCATTTCAGGGGAGGATAGCACCATAAACAGGGAAGGAATAAAGACATGGCAGCGAGCCCACACCATCTCCGACAGAACTGGCTCTCGTTCGTATCGCAAGAACATGGAGACGGGTAATCCCCTTCAGAGTTTGACATACAATGATAGAACATACCGCGAGCCAAACACAGACACGTGCAGCCGTCGATGCAGTCGTAGACTTTGTCGGGCGCCTCCGGACAGTCGCCTTTTCGATTCGTTTCCGGATCGTAGTTTTGACTGCAGTGCAGACATTTCGCAGACTCTGCGTATTTGTTCATTTTGTGAAATAGTTTCTTGGGCGGTGAGGGTGGGGGTTGCGAGGTGACCACTTTTGGTAAGGTAGGCTTCTTGAGATCGTTCATTTCACTAACGCGACTGCTGGGTGGTATCGTGGGATAACTGTATTCATGAATACTTTGTGGCTTTTTGACAATCTTCACGTACGAGTCCTTGAAGTGATCCTGCGACAAGTCTTTTCTTATCGGATGCCACTCCGTGGCCGTTTTGACCCATGACCCTTCGTGTGCGTACTTCACATTGTGCAGCGGTCTGCGATCGTCTCTTTTCCGCGTCACATAATGCACCATGTGTAGGTGTCCCTGATTGTTATGAGGATAGGTGTATCCTGATATACAGGTGTAGTCCTTATTGGCTGGCTGTGTTAAGATGTCTTTGAGGAGTTTACCTCCTCCATCTTTAGGTCCAACACATGTACTTGGGGTGTTCTGATAGTCATGGTAAACACAGTCCTGCGATATCAATGGATCCACACACTGCTGAAATGAAAAAGGGAGAAAGGGATAAATTAAATTATCTTACATTCAAGATCATCAATTGAAAACACACAGATAATAAATTTATGTGACTTTTGAAAGTTTGTATATGAGGTCAAAGTTTAAAAATACAAAAAAAAATCACACATTTTATGATATTCTATAAATAGGAATAAAGATCTCTTACTTTTTCACAAGATAATCACAATGATTTTTTTTCAATCACCCTATAGTATTACCTGTATTTTCTAAAATAATGTCTGGTATCATGTTTGAATTTCCAAATTCAGATACAAGGATTGAGAAGATGAGTACCAAAATTTGGGCAATGTGTCAATTAAATCAAAGATGACGTACAAGAAAAAAAAATGTACTTACAGAAGGATCATCATCACTGTCATCAAGTCCATACGATGACTCGCTGGAAGACCCTGCAGAGGAGACAAAAAAAAGAGGAAAAACATAACTCCAATTTTCAAAAGTACCTACAGCTTATGAATAATCAGAAATAAATAAATTTCCTCCTTGCGGTATCAATATTTCCTAATCCATTTTATCCTTATTCTTAAAAAAAGGCCATTATACATTTTCTAAAATCAAAATCATGATTCTACGAGTAGGATATAAATAATGGAAATGCTCGTAAATGAAAATTTTATATACATTTGTCCCCCATCATTTTTTTTTAAATCTTATAAATTCAAATCTACAATAACATGATTAATTTCATTTCATGAGGCATAGCTACATAATTAATCATCATTACGTAACATCCTGTGGTGTACCCCATAGAAGTCTGACCACTTCAAGTGGTGAGCAGTGGTATTTCCTGTGACGAATGCTTTACCCATAGGCTTTACACATCTGTTATAGGGATACTTGGAAATTTACTCTACTCTTATTCACGTATGTGAAAGAATGAATTAAATTTAAACAAATTCTGATCACGACAATGAAACTTCTTTAATGATTATTATCTTCATTACTTTTTTTTTTTTTTGGGGGGGGGTAATAAAGTACAAGAAGGGATAATGTTATATGTGTAAAAGTGAAAGAATTTAGAAGTCACTTCCTAATTCCAAGTAGGTGAAACCTACATTTATACCTGATAGTTGTTCCTTATGTTTGCTTTCAGTTTAAAGTGTAACCACATGACCCCATTCTCTGATCAATGCTCAAAGCATGTCAAGGTCCTCTCTACTTCCACTCTTTAATCCACAATCGGTTCCATGTACCACACATCTCCATCTCTCTCTCATTTATCTACATCAGAAATCTACATCCGCAATCTACTTCCCCATCTCTCTCTGTAATCTACATCCGCAATCTACATCCCATCTCTCTGTAACCTACATTGGCAATGTCTACTGTAGCTTCATTTCTGTGTATAAGTGTGTGTGAGGGAGAGCGTGTGTGTGCTATGGTGTACTGCCAGGCACAGACAGAAAACATCATGACCATGATATTGGCATTCCAGGAGAAGGGAGCACCCCATCTCCCGATGGATGGTGAAAGTTCAACTGATTTATGGGATATCCTCAGGGGAGCAAAGAAAACACCGCCATCATAATGGCCCCACAGTATTCATAACTTCCGATTCTGACCTAAACAAATATGTCTGAACTGTCAGATGATCTGAGAGAGAGACAAGAAGAGGGTACCTTCCTCTCTGTGTTGGGATGTTATGCGCTCTGTGTCTCTGGATATCACATTGCCTACCCATTGGAATGTACAGCGGCACTGAGTGTGTACACTCTGTCTTCAACATGCATCTGTACATATGATTACGCACACCCCAAAAAGTAGACAAGTTTTTTTTACATGTGAAACGCTTTGTCCATGGTAAAAAGGCTGTATATTAGAGCTTACATGTACATGACCATGTCCAAGTTGGTACATGTTCTATGGAATCATTTACACGCATACAAACACTAAAAGGTTCATATTATTCTGAGACTACATGTAACATGTATATTTTGTAAGACTACCGAATCTCCTGTGATTTGATATTATTATGACTGATTAATATATCATGAACAGGAAGCTGAATCTCCCAACTGGGAGGTCAATGTTATCGTAAGAAAATAAAATGTGAATAATCCCTGTATTATCTATTTTAAAGAATAAATAAAATTTAATTAAAAAATGCAGGAATACAAAGTTGGATACAGAGTACTGAACAAAGAAAACTAATAGAGAGCTGGATTTAAAAAAAAAAATATGAGGTTAAATAAAATTGCCTCATTGTTTTTCAGATTGGGATAATGCTGAGCAAGTTATTTTGTGTGTGTGTGTGCAAGGTTGACTGTATTGTGGATGTGACCTGTAGGTTGCATATTGCCAGAAAATTAAAAATACACTTGATACCTACATGTACAAATGTATGTACATGCCAAGTTTAGTATTCAACATATTCAGAAATGAAAGAATTAGTAGGTTTACATGTAGAACCAAGGACCTTCCAATTAAAAGACAAAGGTTTAATCTACACCAAAACATGTTTAAAGAACATTTTTCCTTCATTCATAAATTTAAAAAAAAATATTCTTATTATCATGATCAGCATTATAATTGATGTGACTATGGGTTCTCTCAACCTATATTGAGATGAAAACCAGTAGTGAAGAAAAATGTAAAGCCCACTCTCTCCTTTCCCATCCACAATCAGTCAAGTTGAAAGATACATGTAGGTCTATGCCTTCAAAGTGAGGAGATGTCACATTATATTATACAGGCCATTGCTTTGTTATAGATTATGTACACACAGTGTCAAAATATCTTTAAACTCTGTCCAAAAGGTTCCAGCATACATGAAGACAGTGTGCACATTATTAGTATCACACATCATTATCAATTCATTGTCTTACAATAGATTAAGTGATCAAGGGATTAAACATCATATTAAATCTGATATTGTATTCTGTAACTTTTTTTCAAAATAAAAAGTAATTTACCAACATTAATGTAAATTTCTTTCTACATGTTCTTGAATAAAAATTATTTTCTTATGCAGTTTCATTGTAGTTTTTATCAAAGAGACATTCCATACAATAGAATGTTCCCTAGAATGCTTGATGCAGAATTAAGTTCATGGACTTTGTGGCCCATATTATCAAGACACATCCCATTGCAATACACGCAAGACACGCATTCTCTAAATTATGTAAAGCTCGGTCGGAACTCCACGGATAAATTTTTACATTCGACAGGAAGGTCCTACCCAAGGTTTGATTGGAAAGCACAGGAATATAACCAAAATCAATTTGAGCATCTAATTTGTGAGCCTTGGCTAAAAGCCAGTGATCTCCCGTCTAACTTCCTCCCAGTCAAGTTACATTGGCGCAGTAGGCAGGCTGCCGCCTTGATTGACTTACAAGTAGATTAACACAATTACCATTACGGTTTGCCCTCGCTTGCTATGCTCAAAATCCCTCTCTTCATCTCATAGACATATTTTAAGCCTTGAATTAGCCAACTATAGCTGTATGCATTGCTACTGTATTACGGGGAGGGGCTAGTCACAGGAGAAGAGAACGGATTCATTATTTACATTCATGTACTTCTAAGATTTGCCAATCAGTAATTTGTGAGTATGATAAAGATATTTACAAAACAGTGAGTTATCATGGAATCCCAAATTCATTAGTGATAATTTCATCATTCCTTGAATTCTAGATAAGTGCAAATGAGAGAATTTAAAGACAGTTAGGAAAAATGAGATCTAAAAAAAAAGAGAGAATTGTTCACTATCAATAAAATGACCATGTTTATAGATAGAGCTGCATATGTTTTCATAAAACTTCTATCAAGGATGCATAATATTCAGGTACTTAATAATGGGTGGTAATTACAAATCAGCTGTCATTCTATGCACATCATCATGGTTTGAGATGTACATTAAAACAGCATTATCTCTAATTCATATCATGATTGAAATGTTATTCTCTCTTGACAGAGGGAACAATACTCCATCTTGATTACATCATATTCTCAAGAGTCCTTTCAAAATCTCTCGCATTCCTCACATGCTTACTGTACATTTCTATGACTTTTTCAATTATTAAACGTAAGGTTTCGCCAATAACACATACTGATCGAGATGAAAGAACTGAAATATACACAGGAACAAAAGCCAATTTGACGATCCCGAAAATACAATGTGCTGGTCTCACTGCAGACTAAATTTATGTTTTGGAAAAGGGTGAATACATTAGAAAGATTAAACCCATAGAGAATTACAAATGATAAGCTTTTGTGCGTCTTTCTTCCAGCAGCAAGCATGTCTCGACTCAGTGACAGACCCGTTGCATATGCATTGAAATAGAGTGAATGTTCACAAGAGCAGAGGAACACAAAAGGGTGGGGTTTTATGTATGGGACAATAGGAGTGGGGTGTATTTATGGACTTCTTTCAAGATCTAGCAGCTATGCAGGTGCGCAACTCAATCATGGGCAAATATTAGACATCAGAAAACTGATTGTGTATGCATGTATCTTTGTATATTTCAGACATTCATAATACTTGAGACTAATATTTTGACTGTATAAATCTAAAGCCCCTCAGACAAAGCATGTGCCACTTATAGATTTTTGATCCATAAATTCGGTTGTAATGTCAACATAAGCATACTTGAAAATAGTCTGTACTGTACAAAGGTACATGCTGAGATGCAGAGCTGAAAGGAAAAAGGGAAGCAGAAAATATTTTAGATGCTCCCTGAAAATTGGCATAACAATCCTGACCCTAACAGTGAACTGGAAGCCTTTTGACAAACTTTGCTTGTGACCTGTGACCTCCGTATGCCTGATGCATCCTGTCGAAGAATTTTATTGGCTGGCTGGATAGCCAGTGTGTTGGACGGGCCTCTATACTTTTCTGTCAATGACATGCCTTGCAAATATGATTGGGGAACAAATCAGCTTTGTATAATCTTTTTTGTTGATGCTGTTTAATGATGATGGGGAATAAGAGAAATATTTAACTAGAAATGTAAAGGTATTGATATATTACAATTATCATCATCCCACAAAAAAGGAAAAACGGCAGACATGTTATGTGCACTCAAGCGGCAAGTTTGAACACAAAATGTAATTTCCAAAGGGTGTCCCACTTTCCAATCCATGAAGGAACACAACTTTTTATATGTTTAGTACCTTCTTTTGCATAATATACATGTAGCATATAAGCTACATGTACATGTAAATATGGAGTTCACAACAATCGCTGTTTTGATTGGTTTTTTAATTTCCCTAAATAACTTGGTGAATAGCATCATCCCCTTCTACATGTATAAAGGTTTTTCATGAAGAATCCATTGAGTAACTCGCAAAACCATAATACATGTACCTGTGTGTGTTGGGTGTGTGTACCCTCAGTGCGTACTGAATGCATCCAGTGCCTACATGTATATCTCGGATGTGCGGTGTACGCGCTACATGTATGTGATTACTGTATACATGCATAGAGTGCTGCTTCCACAAAGCTCCCATGTAAAGTAGCAAAATGGGTGCAAGGCAGCCAGCTCAGTATGCTATGGTAGGAATACAGGTCAATGTTAAAAGCATTCCGATTGGGAACAAGTAAACTGTTGTCCCTTCTATGGGGTACAATCTTCCCTGACTCACAATGGAATGCCCTTCACCACTCATTGACATGGCAAAACCAACTGTCACCAATTTGAGATGGGAATAACATTATTTTGAGACGTGGCAAAGAAATGCAATTATTCATTAGTCTTCATAGAAGCATGTTCATGTACATGTACAGTACATGGAAGGTGGAGAGAGTAATATCATACATAGCATTGCTAAAATCACTTTACAACCGCCTCCCCCCTCCCCCC
>BQKZ01000213.1:169808-180935 GCA_036244855.1 Temnopleurus reevesii | reverse complement strand
ATTATCATAGTAAACAGAGGGTACGTCATCTCACAAGCACACTTGTCACTAAAGGGGGCTGTTTCTACCCACTACAAAATTTGTTCATAGAACTGATAGAATCTAAACGAGGATTTGGAACTGTTCAATCATTTCATTGGTTCTACCATGTCTACTGTCGAAACTTTGATTTCTCACGAACCGTTATAGAGATGGATAGATCAGCTGACAGCGATATCACAGAAATTACAAGAATAAATAAGCAATGGCAAAAGTACAGTAAGCAGTAAGATGATGATCTTGCCGACCTACGAATCAAACATAAAGAGAGTCCCGACAAGATCTCTGAGATAAAGACAGCACTCATCTATGCAGAGAATCAGTATGAAGCAATGGAACTGAAATACACCGATGCACGGGTACAAACAGCTGAAAGAAAACGACAATTGGAAAAGGTAAACACTGAAATTGATCAGAATCAACACAAATTGGAGATATCTGAACAAGAAGCATTATTTTTCAAAATCCGCTGTGCCGATCTTCTCAAAGAAATCGATCAGATACAGAAAACCACTAGGGAAGAGATCAAACTTCACAAACAACAGGTAAGAGTAAAATGTAATTATATTTTGCATATATTCGTTTCATATTATGTGTACACACGTTTGATCTGTTTATTAGTCATTGTAGATAAATTTCATATTAATCATATAATAGACGTTAACTGTCCATGTATATCGTCCTTAAACGATCGCATTGTTTCATTTTTTTTGTTATAGATCGTGATATATGCTGTTGACTTCAACAAAGAAAAACGGGAGAAGACTGAACCTGATCTCCACAAAATGTGAGAACATGTGCAACAAAATGTACTTTCATATGATGAATGATATATAACTACTTATGCTCCGGATTACAGTATATTGATTTATGCATTCTAAGAATACTCTTGACATGGTCTCTAAATCCGATGATAATGAACAATTCTTAAAATCACAGAAATTCATTGGATAGTGAACTTCTACTGTGAAATTAAATACTATTTCTGTTTGCTTTACCGTGATCTTCATTGTTAGTTTTTTTGTAGTGACCGTTCTGAAAACCTTCCAGTGGGCATGGTTCCTGATGTTGCTACGGTAAAATAAAATCGCGTACTTCTCCAAACATGTATTACGGGAAGGACATTGCTACAGATTTGGACAAATTTGAATGTTATAAAGGTATCGCTCAGAATCCAACGCCGTAACAATAAATATCTATGATTCTACGTAAACGTGACCAGTAATTTAATTGCTACAAACCAGAACGGTCGATCATCAAAATGAACACTGTCACCACACCCAAGCGCTACTACTGTATGGTATGCCATAAGTCGTACAGTCGGAAATTCGACCTCGGGAGACATGCAAAACTTGCACACCCTGAGACAGAAGAGAGTGANAGGGGGGGGGGCACATAATGCCCCTTCGAGAACTTCCAAAATACTCGGAGGTTCATTATCAGATTTGCCACATATATAAAGTCGTGATCGACAATCCCGGACCACCAGAAGAATTTCTCAAGGTTACCAGATGAGGGTGTACAAGTCAATGACAGAGTGAATTTTGTCACTTTTCAAATAAGGGTTATCAAAAGCAATATTACAAACTAGAATATGATTGCAATGCGGCTTAATCTACACTTACTATTTTAGGAACCGAATCCATGACTTTATTCTTAAGATTTAATGCATACCGGTATGACAATAAATGCAATAAGTCATATTTCGGACAATATGCATGATAGGAGACGCCAGACAAGTTTTTTTTTTAAAACCATGATATTCCTTGACTTTTTTCACTTTTAAAGCTACAATTTTCAATTGAATTATTAAAAAGCCTCGCTTGATGTGTCTTAGCTTTTTTTGAAAGCATTAGCCTGTAACGAGTATTTTCTAAATATTTTATTGAATATTCATAAAATAAGTGATTAAAATATAGAAAATCAAAAAAATTGTCGTACACAGTGTTTTCTCATGGAAGTTCACATGCAAGAGAGAGAAAGAGCAAAATCAATTAAAAAAACCCATAAATTGTGATCATTTTCACGCATTTTAGGCTGATTTACAGGTGGAAAGCTAAAATTATTCGAAAAACTGACAAACATACATTTTGTGTTACAGTTATCATGGCAACATGAAATGCAAGATAATAATAAAAATGGTATTTTAACGTTTGCGATAATATTGTTCGAGAAAAAGTCATGAGAATTTGATATCCGCCGAAAGGTGAAGAGTGTTTGACGATCCTGTGGAGGCGGAGGGGTATATAATGCCATCCCTGGCGCAGATCCAAGATTAAAAAAAGGGGGGGGGGCATGCCACATGTGTCGATTTGTTCTGACCGTAGGGGTTGAATAATTGTCGAGGAAGCGGAGAGACTGAGGGGTGAATAATATAAAGTGAGTGATATACTGCCTAATTCCCTCTCGTTTTTTTTTCATTGTTTTCATTTTTTGGCCGAAATAGGGGGCGGGGGTGCGCCGGGACGCCCCTCCGGATCCGCTACTGCATCCCGCCCCGTTCCGTACTCGAGTCTTGTCTAACGTCGGTCTTGGTGAAACACGTACCAAAGTTATCGAAATTATAGTTATATATTAGGCTAAGATTAAGAAAGGTGAAGGATAAAATCATCACAAATACTAGATAACCTCTTTCAGAAATTAATTGTTCTCTTTTACGTCATTAATGTTTTTTTACTTAATGTACACGGACCCCACTTGATGGGCGAGCTGAATGTGGGTTATCCGCCGTATTTTTAAATTGTATATGTTTTTTAATACGGAAATAAATTCAATCAATCCATCAATTAAGAATTAGCCGACGCTGATAGCGTGTGATTAATTGACAACGTGTGACTGCAGTTACGGCATCTGCAAAGAGAATAATTATATGTATATATATTTTTTAAATATCATTAGCAAAGAAAAAAAGATAATTAGGACAATCGCATGCGTTTAAGAGATTGGGATTGATGAAGGAACATTTTGATTAAGACCATGAAGGTGGAAACGTTAAACACAGTCAAAATTCGAGGATAGGACAGTAATTATATGAAAGTAACGACCGGATAATTAACCCCTGCCTATGACGAGTAAAATCGAAAAGGGGGAAAAGAATTAGTAAAAAAAAATCTAAAACGTCCCCCACATGTTATCAAAGAGTTTGAATTTATTCCTTAAAACCCAAGTAAAGTTTTGGTAAAAGCGAATATCTTTATCGCCAAATTTTGTCTTCAAATCTAGATAAAACGAAATATAGTATCATGAACATGTTGCCCAAAAGATTGTGCATTTTTTCCCTTCCACAGGGTTCCTTTATTGAAAAAAAAATTTACATAACATTTTTACACAAATAATTAGTTTACATGTATCCACAAAAATGTTACAAAGATCAATTTTACATGTCATCAAAACAATGAAAATATTTATGTACATCAAGATGAGTACATCACATTTCCATGAATTGAACCTGTATAATGAAAAACTTAACAATTGTCAACATAATACACTAGTTGAATATTGCATAATTATTCAATATAAGTACATTTAATTCAGAAACAATTTCTGAACTGATACCACTTCTTGTCAAAATTCTTTTCTTTCTGATTTGTTCGAGCAATAAACTTTTCCATGTCATAATACATTTTCACCATTAACACATTTTTTTTAAAGGATAGATTTAGATTTTTACATTTCGCAGAGTAAATTTCTCGTCTAACAATAATCATAATAATGTTCAATGCGGTGTTACGCGTTCCAAGTAATCCAAATAACTTATTTTCATTCAAGAATTTTATTCTGAATCCAGTCTTAGTATACACCCATTTTTCAAGCTCGAGCCAATATTGTGCAAAAATGTTTTGGAAAAGCTTTAGCCTAAAATGTGCAAACTATTTCAGTGTCGTGTCCCCCGACACTAATTCAATATTTTCTTTCTTGTTAAAGGACAACTTCTAATACACAGAATTGGATGAAAATTACAGCATTTTATTGTTGTGTATACCTTTTTATCATTCTATTGTCAAATCTCGGAAAGAACTGTGTATATGCCCGCTAACAAGCAAAATATTGTATAACCGAGAGAGGGCGCTAAATATGAGTTAACGGGTAAATTCAAATTTTCAAAAGAATCAGATCGTAAAAAAAAATATGCTATGGTTTCAAAATTATACTTTGGCATAAAACCGATGACATCCGGTAAAAGTTGTGAAAAGATTTTGTGGTACATGCATTTTGTGGTTTCCAGACATCCCGTGAAATTTGGCCGCGATGCCGCTGACGAATTGAAGTCTAGCTGACTGACATAGTGACGGTTTGTAAAATTCTAGATCATCATCTTCTTCTTATTTCTCCGGTCTTTCCGGCCAAATTTCACGGAATGTCTGGAAACCCATAGATCGACATGAACTAAATTTTAAACAATTATTATTCATTGAATCAATAAACGGTATGGTACCACACGTGCAAGAATATACCGCGCTTTAATAGTAATATGATTCAAAGCCCGAAGTAGATGATTGTTATATATAATACAAAGAACTTTATATTAAACACGAGCTTTGTTTTGATATGATACGCATGCGGTGCATGTGCACCGCATGCGCAACTTGGAAAAAAATCGTTCATTAATACTCATCCTGATTGAATAAAAAATTATATAAAAAATAATTATAAAAAATAGTAATGATTAATTTTTACATTTATCAATTGAAAATGTTGAACTAAAGGGGAAAAACGCTGTTTAAAACATAATTCCAAAATAAATATGTGGGAACCAAATGCGATCAGCGAACACTCACAAAATCGAACAATCACAAAATCATGGAAACGATCACAAAATCAAGCAAACGATTACAAAATCAAGGAAACGATTACAAAATCACTCGGCAGGCGTGATTTTGTGACAAAATCACTCAGAAGAATGATTCTGTGAGAGATTTGCTGAACAGGGACGATTTAGTTACAAAATCAATCCACGGGAACGATTTCGTCACCAAATCGATATGTGAACATGATTTTGTTACAAAATCCTGTGATTGATTTTGTCACAAAACCATTTTAGCTAGTGATTTTGTAACAAAATCAACGCTGTTGAGAGATTTTATAACAAAATCATTTAGGTCGAATGATTTCGTAGCAAAATCATTCAAGTCGACTGATTTTGTAACAAAATCGTTTAAGTCGAATGATTTTGTAACAAAATCATTTTACTCAAATGATTTTGTTACGAAAACCTGACGCTCAATCATTTTGTTACCAAATCATGAATCCTTAATTATTTTGTAACAAAATTAAAACTGTCAATTGATTTTGTGACAAAATCTTTATGTTGATTGATTTCGTGACAAAATCATTGATTTTGTAACGGAAAACAATGGCGGACATTTGGCGCCCCATACTGGCCGACTGGTACAAGAATGGCCGCGTTGGTTAAAAATAACCAGATCTGTTCCCAATTTTGTTTCCTATTTTGTTTCATTTGTGTTGCTGCAGAGCTAGCTCTACTGTCTATCATTTACAATTAATCCATTTATACAGATTGTAATAGAATTTAAACTTTATCATGAGTCACGTATGTTGACATGAAAAACAAAATGCTTTTTTTATCCCAAGCCTAACTATGTTTGACCAATAAATTCTTTAAAAAAAAATAGGGCATGGCGATATGTCGGAAGTGAGCGTGCCAAAACGAAGGTCTGATTTCTTTTTAGTGCGTAATACTTTATGATAAGTTAATTGTGTGTATGCGATAGGGAAAGTTCCACGTCCCGTTGAGCACCTGTGTTAGCAAAAGTGCAAAATTTTTTACAATAATAATGATGATGATAATAATAATAATAATAATAATAATAATAATAATAATAATGGTAATAATGATAATAATAATGATAATAATAATAATGATAATAATAATGATGATAATAATAATAATAATAATAATAANGTAAAAATTTCGTCCCAGTTACATTCACTTTAGTGTATTAAGCAATACTTAGTCGTTTTTTTCGACGAAAAATTCATAAAAAGTCCCATAGACACACACGTAATAATGAGCAAATGTCTTCAGACGTACTCCTATTACTACTGTTTCATTTGTGTTGCTGCAGAGCTAGCTCTACTCTCTATCATTTAAAATTAATCCATTTATACAGATTATAATAGAATTTAAACTAGATCATGAGTCACAATATGTTGACATGCAAAACAATTTTATTTATCCCACGCCTAACAGCAACTAGGGCATGGCGATATGTCGGAAGTGAGCGTGCCAAAACGAAGGTCCGATTTCTTTTTAGTGCGTAATACTTTATGATAAAGTTCCACGTCCCGTTGGGCACCTGTGTTAGCAAAAGTGCAAACTTTCCTACAATAATAATGATAATGATGATAATGATAATAATCATAATAATGATAATAATAATAATAATAATAATAATAATCATAATAATGATAGTAATAATGATAATAATAATGATAATATTAATAATAATGATAATAATAATAATAATAATAATAATAATAATAATAATGATAATGATAATAAAAATGATAATAATAATGATATCAGTAATAGTGATAATAATAACGCTGGCTCCTTGTTGGTCCACCTTATCGGTGCTCATGGCGCTGAACATTTTACACTCACTATTATCCGGCTTTAGCTGGCAACCATTACGGTGCTACGCATTATGAGGAATTTCTTCCTGCCGTCCCCATTTACCTCACGTGGGTTGAGTGCAACACAATGTGGATACATTTCTTGCTGCAGGAAATTTTCGCCATGGGTGGGATTCGAACCTACGACCCTCTGGTTGTAAGACGATAGTCAGAATTACTACTACACCAAGATACTTATCAAAGACAAGTTCACCCTCTTCCAGAGATACACAAAAATATTGTGTTCTTCTTCTTTTCACGATCTTTTTTTGCCTGCTTTTTCGCTATACCGATGTCTTTCTTCAGTTGATCGCGCTTGGCCCAGTTTTCTTGTACGCACGCAGAATCACGAGCACGAATCAAGTCAAAAACTTCGAGGTTAATATCGCTCAGAGGAACTAGTGCTGAGAACCGCTGAAAGCCTAATTCATGCTGTGCAGGTAACAGTTCATCCTCGGTCCGCCCTGTCTTCTTGTCATAGTCCCATGCACAGTAAACCATGAAATGGTCACTCATGGATAGGTGAACCACTCCAGATGCTGAAACACTGCTTCGGTCATCAGTATACACCAAATCAATCAAAGATTTTTTACCTGATCTCTTCTTCCTCACATCGATCCGCGTGGGTTCCGATATCAATTGTGACATTCCAAGATCATGAAGCGTTTTTTTATTATCTTTATGAACAGATGTCATAATGCCACCTTCGAATAGAAAGTTGACGTTCAAATCTCCAAGAATAACATAATTTGTTTTACACCAGCAGGGTCCCCCAGGAGATGTCAACTGGCAGCACGTTTCTGCGTCTTTAAGTCTATCCAAGCTTCTATGAAGCAACTTCAGTTTGTTAATCTGTTCTCTAGTGCCTGGAGGCACGTAAACAGTGATTATCCTCAGACATTGCCTCCTCAAACAGACACTTGCATGTGCTTTCCCGTCCCCATGTGCGTCCACATTTTGTTTTACGGGTTTTCCAAGCTCTAGTTCGATGCAAACTGCTTCGAGGCCGTCTTCCAACAGAACCAGGCTCTCTTCGGCTGATGCCGCGAGATTGTTCTTTACATAAACAACCACCCCACCCTGAGGAGAATTTCTATAAAGTTTAGGTAGTCCGTCCTTTCTAGCCACAATGGTGTAATGAGGCACATCAGGGTTAATACTGTTGGAATCGCTTTTTTTTGTTTGTCTTAAAAATGTCTCAGAAACCGTCATCACATCTATGTCTGTCCTAGCATGTAGAAGGAGCCTAAGTTCGTCTATTTTGTTACACAGAGACTGACAGTTGAGATGAGCTATCTTGATCCCTTTCGACCGGGCCAAGGTAATCAATTCTGTCTCGACCTTGTCACTGGGAACCTCTTCAGACTTCACGTCCTTCTTAATATGTGTTGGCCTTTGTGGCGTCTCAGGGGATGTCTTTGGAGACTTCTTCTCCACCTTGACCTTCGGAGTACTGTCAGGCTGCGCCAGTGTCGGGCCTTGTAAAGAAGGCTGAAAAAGGAAACAAAAGTATATGATGCCATTGGTAGGTTCCAACTACTGCAGGTGTCCGAATCTCAATCTATAGTCTTATGTTAACAAGAACAACACGATAATGAACATTTCCGAAAAGTTATATAAGTGGGCCACAGACAATAGAACCGTACGCCGTGTATTCAACTGTGCAGACACAACAATTGCAAGCCGGTTCCGATTTGAATGGCATTTCAAACGACCATTAAATTTTCGTTCGACTTAATTTTTCGAAAATAGTTTATATCGTGTTACCCAATTATTGGTACCCGGGTCAAAGTGAATACTCTGAGTACATATATTTTGCACGTAGTGATTTTTCTTTAAAAAACACATTCAATTTCAATATTCCGATAATCCGGAGCAGAGTGGGAAACAATATTGCAACTTCATGACCTTCAACAAAACTGATAACAGTATTGTAATAGTAATAAGGTATGTTTACCAACCCAGCATATTTATTTTCTTTTTCTTCGCAATTCTGACAAATACATTTGTCTCTATGTATTGAATTTTAGTTGTATATATTCATGTATATTGTTTTCCATGTATTCTAATTATTTTTATGACGGTAAATAAAACCAAACCAAACCAAACGAAAAATATTCTATTTAGCAGCTGCAGGAAAATTCGGTGAGTAGAACAACAAAGTTTGAGGAAAATCTGACAGCTAATAAAAAAAGCAATGACTTTTTAATGTTTGGTAGAAAAAATGGCATGTCTTTGAACATTTTCAGACGTAGTGCCAATTTGATGACGTCATGGTTGCACTACTAACCATTCATTCTGTTTATAGTGCTAAATTCATCATTCCTACCAAAACGTTTATATCAATGTAAACATGGAAATAGGCGATCGATCTCATAAAAATATCCTGGAGTTAAAGATTTAATGAAACTATATCTTTTTCAAAGGAAAAAGTATCATTTGTGCATCTATGATATCACCAGTTACCAATTTGTCTAACTATATACTTAAACATTCATTTCTTTTTTATTGGTTGTCCGATTTTCCTCGATTTTATTTGCTCTGTTCATCGACTTTTTCTGCTCCTCATGAAAAATTATCATTTATGGGTAGACAAGCCAAACTGCACCCAAGCTTACCTTTTGCAGAATGACTAATATTCCTTTACCGTGACACTTCTCCAGTTCTGTTACAGTGTCACTCTCGCTTAGGTCTTGGACAACTATCCTCTTGGAACCTCGCGCGAGTCTGGCAAGGAATATTCCCGTGTCCTCAAGTGTTGTCTTAATGTGATCATGGTAGCAGTTGATTAGCTTATTTTTAAGTTGAGCAATGGTCCAATTTCGATCCAAGTTGCCTTCTTCAATGTTGCAGCTTCCTGTCGAGATGTAAGTGAAGGATTTGTTTATAACGACTGCATGTTGTTGTCATACAAAACAAGAATCGCATATATAAATATTTCTTTATTCATTTTGCAAATGCTTCTGGAACATGTGGAAATAAAGTTTATTTATTAGTGAAAAGGTGAGATTTGGAGTGTGCTGCAATAAAAAATTGTCTGTAATCAATGAAAACACTTAAAGACGGTGAACCAATTAAGATCGCCATGTTTGAGTCTGCCCAATAAAATAGTAAGGGCTCAAATTATGTAACTATAGGTTTTATTATGAATTCATTGTATGTACTCTTTTTTTATACTGATCACATTTTGGGCCAGATTATTTCCAAACGCTGTAGTTTCCATATTTTCTATTGTTAGACATTATTCTATCGATTTATTCTCATGACGTTCGTGCCCGGAGGCGCTTAGTCAAAGAAAAAAACGTTTTTATCAAATATTTCAGTGAATTAACATGCTCACTGCTACCCGATTACATTACATATATGTTTTTGCTTATTCAATGACTGATTCTGGCTCGGCCAAAACCTAGCACATTCTGAATACAATCATGAAAGAGTTGTAAGTTGTTAACGTATTTTGACTGTTTTTCTGCATTTTATTAAATCTCTTCCACAAATCCATCTTGACTTAAAGGCGGCTTCTAACATAGATCAAAGTGTATCGAACGATTCTTATTCCAGTCGAAGAAGATACTACATGTATATGCTTCTGACACCCATAATTTCTCTCGAAAATACTCGTTAAATATAACTTGGTATGTTGGAGAATATTCTGAGACTAAAATCCTGAATTATCATAACGTCACTGTTCTTACTGACCGATTGGGCTGAATTATTGAAGTGAACCATGTATGAATTAATACGAAAATATAATTTACAACGAATAAGTCAAAATTATCCCACTCACCATATCCTTCTGCTTCTAATATAGTTTGGATTTTTTTCCTAGGGTACGAATCACCGTTTTGGAAGGTATTGGGCAAGAGAAATATCGCTTTAGGACTCCAGTATATGTCGGTCGGCTTCCTGTTATTCTTATGAGCGGCCATATTTGGCAATTATTTCAATATTTTGTGTAGACAGGCGAAAAATATATCCACAGAATCAACCTACGCACTCTACAATTCTTCAATACAACATGAATTGATGACATATGGTGACCTTCGGTATATATCAGCTCACGGCAAGCAGAACAAGTGATGACTCAAAACTATATTTGACAACTGTGTTCCTGATCTATGTAATCAGTGAACGTACCGAGTTGAGCCCCGCCCATTATGTTCATTTTTCGGGCCTGCCGACATATTTCGTTTCCGGGTTTGAATTAAAGACCACACGCCACTAATTGTGTCAGGTGACCACTTTGTTTTGTCATATTTAAATTATAAAAAAAAAATGATATAAAATCAATGGTGCATATCTGGGTTTTTCTTTTCACATGTATACATAGAGTAACTATTGCTTGTTCTGACAAGCCCCATGGGATCTCGAGATTTGATTTCAGTATAATTTTAGGGGAGCTTTTTCACCCTTATGCAAAACCTCATCTCTCATGGTGTTTTGAGCAAATCT
>BQKZ01000213.1:149820-165183 GCA_036244855.1 Temnopleurus reevesii | reverse complement strand
AGATTTTAGCGATGAAAGATACTCAAATTGATCATTGGGGCGCAAAATTTGATAATTTCGTTTAACCTGTTGGTCCTTAGCTCTTATGGTGGGTCAGGAGAGTATACCAGATAACTTGGAACAAACATGAAAAAGAAGTGACCGTCATCTTCAGCATAAAAAGTACATGTGTCATATTCATGCGCACATTTTCTTGGTGGTCCTAAAGCCCCGGTCACATAGAGCCCCGGAAGCAACACGATTCAACACGACTCTTTGTTCGCAGGCAGCCAAATGTAAACTGAACAAAGAGTCGCGTTGAATCGTGTTGCTTCCGGGCTTCTATTTGACCGGGGGTCTAAGATAGCATCACTGTAAAGCACATGCCATAATATTGTGCGTCGCACCACCCCCTACCTCATCACCCAACACCGTCCTCACACATTTAGTTCGTATACCAATTGCTAATCAAAATCAAAATCAAAATCAAGGACAATATTGCATTAGTTTAATAATTTCTTTTATCGGAACCTTGTCGAACTACGAAATGATAGAAGAATATTCCGTTTCTGCCCTTCATAATGTTCACAGCTGTTCTGAAATTGATTTTATGACGCATGAAGACTTGCAAGACTTTCTTTTTTTTTGGGGGGGGGGAGGGGATGAGGGTTAACTGGCTTTCTCCTTTTTTGAAGTCCATTTCTAGAGGACTATGTCTTCACTTCGAGTTCAACTTCAAATAATTTTCGTCTTTTGTGTGCGTGTGTGCATGAGTGTATGTGTGCGTGTCTGTATGTGTCTGTCCATTCCCCCAAATTGTCTCAAAAAGATGATAACAAGATGGAAACGAAGTCAACTCGATTGGTAGTGATAAAACCACATATATTTAACATAGTAAAAATAAATGAGATTCACAACAAATAAATTGAACAGATCAGATACCTTGAAGAATACTTTGTGTAGCTTATACTACGTCATGTTTGATTTGAGTCATTTTGAAAATGTCACCAATCTGAAGGAATGATTATAATTAATATGGCAAACTTTAACAAAATACAAATCACACGCTGTGTGATGATCGAAACCGTACGATCTTACGATTTATTTACGAAATTAGTTGTTCACCCTCTTCATGATCAGCACAGGGCCTCCACACAATTATGCACCGATCATGCGATGACATATACGACATTTTTAAGGGCTATACTGTGGAAATATTTCGGGAAAAAAACTGTATAACGCTGCTCAGCAAAATCATAAAGGATACGGATAACGAAAATATGTAAGGAAATCGTACGATCATCCTTTAAGAGGGATACAACCACCCTAATACATGTATAGGCATAACTATTGATAATTTTCTTTAAAAGAAGAGCCTACCCCAAAATAATATTTCTTCAACAGGAGCAGAAAAGTCAGATGAACAAAATAAAAGAAGTTTGGGGGAAAATCGGACAACTTAAAAGAAGGTTATGAGTGTTTACAAATTTGGACAAATTGACAACTAAATGACGTCACAGGTGCACAACAATATATTATATTATTATCAATGTTATACAATTTTACTTTAACTAAAAAAATATGATTTCCTCAATATTATAAACATAGGATATACTCATGATAGATATGTAGATCCCATATTTGCATATTTACATTAATTTATACAAACTTTGTATCTTTCTGTAAAAATGATGAAATTTGCACCAAAAATGTAATGATAATTTTGGTTAGTTGTGTACCCATGATGTCATCAAATTGGCAACATGTCTTAAAATGTTCACTGATTTGCTCATTTTTTTAAATCTTTAAAAATTCATAACTTTTTTTTTTATTACTTGTCCGATTTTCTTCAAACTTTTTTTTGTTCTGCTCCCCATTTATTCTGCTTCTGTTAAAAAAATATTATTTTTGGGTAGACTCTCCTTTAAAAAAAAAACTACAGGTAGGGAGCAGTTTAGATCTTATGAATTAAACTGCATGACCAATTAATATTTTTGGTTGCATCAGTATTGTGTCCAATATACCAGTAACAAAGCGGAATTGCCGTTTCTTTATGTTATGGAGCACTGGTGACGTTTTCATGTTAAAGATTTATTCAACACAATCAATAAACGAGGATAAATGTATTCGATCGTTGATTCAATTCATGTGGATTCACTATACATTAGGAATAATGAACGATAAAAAACAGAGGTCAGTTGCCAGAAAGGGTATTAGCCTTTCTTTTTTTTTGCTAGGAAGTCATAACGTCTTGTAACATTCAAAACATGCTAAAAACACAGATGTGTCAACGTCTTCTTGTCTACGTCAATGGGATAGACAAGTCTTGGGAAGATCTAGAAGATAGCCAAGACTGTTTCGAGCAACTGGCCCCGGTTGCCTGGTTTTATCTACTCTCTAATTCATTATACGAAGGGAATTGTCAACGTCATAACAAGTAATTTAAATTTTTTTTTTTTTTATCATAACGCATATTGGGCTATATGCTCTGATTTCTCGCAATGCGACATGTCTTGAGCCGAGCGCACATCTTACGATCATCTCACGATCCGATTTGGAAAGAAATCGTGGTAGCATTCTACACGGGTATTTTGACAAATAAAATCCATTATGATTCTTAATATGAAAAGTCATAATGAATACGAAACATAATTATTAGTTCGATAAATTAATCAGCTTTACTCAGGATACAAGGGGAAAATCAATTTCAAACCCTAGACTGCCCCGCCTTTCTTATCACACGGAGCAGAGTTGATGTTCCTTGACATGTCTGATGAGAAAGCTAGCGTTGTGCAATTTCCTCGATCTTACACTTACATAGTTCGAGTATTCAGAAGCTCAAGGAAAAACTTATGACAGCTACAGCTACTTCTTCTTCGAAATTCGGATCGTAAAGCGGTCGTAAGGTGTGCGTTGGGCTTTAAAGAGTCCCTTCTAGAGACTGAAGCCATGATAGACATTTATTTTGCCTCCGCTCATCTCCGGCAATTCCTTTAGTAGCCTGTTTGTCTCGTCGTGATAGAATATCCTGGATATATTCCCGAGAAAACTCCCGTATATTGATGTAGCGAATACTGTCGATTTGCTTTTTCAATTCATGCATGTCAATTGGCATGGATCTGCGTCTTCCATAACGTAATTGCAACGGAGATCGATCATGATCATCGTCGACATCGTGAATGTTCGCCAAACTACCAACGGATCTTCGTCGAGATGATCTAGTGGGATCCGTTTTCATCTTCGAATCTTTGCTTCTGTTCGAGATGATTGAGTCTTGAGGGGGACAGATCTCTTGTATATTTTGAAGAGTCGCCTTGAAATGCCGCGGTTTTACTAGTGCCGGTGTTTTTGGTCGAACCGGTATTTTTTCCTCATCGACGTCACCACCCTTGCAGGTCTCATCACTTCCAAATAAAACTTTGTCCCTTTTTTGTGATTGGGAGTTTTTGCAGTTATCTCTCGGCTTGTTCGGTGGATGGGGGTTGCGATAGAGTGGAGATGAATGCTTCGATTGCTCACCGCTTTTGTTCCCTGAAGAAGAAGAAGTAGGACTCACAATTGGTGTCTGAGCTCGAATCCTGCGCCTTGGTGACGTGCTGGCTTTGCCGCTAGTCCAAGACCCACTCTCTGTGACACTGCTGCTATTCCCGCTTAAAGGACTCTCACCTCCAGCAGCATTCACTCCCATTTCCCTGCCTGTTTCTCGACCGCTGTTTGAATTATTCAGGCTTGAAGACGAAGCGGTACCTGAATCTAACACTGTCACAGAACTCGATGTTTCACGTAGAACCTTGCTGTTGTGGATACATATAGTTCCTTTTGTTTTTCTCTTTGGCTTTGCTGCAATTTCAGGGAGTCCTACGGGTTGTTCTTTGGTCAAAGATAGGGATAACGACCGAGATATGACGTCACTTTCATTTTCATGGAGGTAGATCCGTTTTGTTCGTTTCAAACCGTGCTCAAACTTGCCCCATTTGCGCAAGTTTGGGAGTCCTTTGTCTCGTGATGGGTCTTTCCGGTACGAAAAATCCATTGGTTTCATTGTCACTAATTTTTGAATGATGGAAATCAAGTTTGTCACTGTACTAAATCGATCGAAAGTTAAATTCCGCGATTTTCTCCTTCACTTCTGTTTTAGAGTCATGAAAACTTATTGAATGAGGCTTTATCCGAGGATCATTGATACATAAAGCTGTCTCTGACACTACTGTTTTAAGGATGTTAAGCTTTAATCATCAAGTTGTGAAAAATCTTGCCTTCGATGTTCAGGGATGAAGTCAACTCATTAGAACCTCCCTTAAGTCAAAGTAAATTTTCAAACACGAATTATTTCTTGACAAACTCGGATCCTCGGTGTATTATATACATCCATTTATGAATTTTTTTTTATTTGTTGAATGATAACAAAAGAAACGGTGACTCCTCCTGAAATGTCCTGACAACGATAGCTTCGAATGGTACCGGTCCGTTCCGCTATAGGAGAAAAAGGACCCTATCCGAGTTCGCAGAAATGTCATCAAAAGAACGAAGGTCTGGGTCGTTTGTGCTACGTGCAATCAGAAGAATGTCCCGTTTCCATGGAGTGACGACAACAATTTTTCCATCCATCATCTTTTACTCACAAGCCGAGCCACCCCAAGACACCGGGGTAGAGGGTCCGTTGCAAGGATATGTCACAAATGCGAGACATATGGCAGCCTATATCACTCGAAACGTTGGTTTAAATGGGACGCTTGCGAAATCGTCATGGTTACGATTTCGTGTAGGGCGGTCCAAAGATGTTCCACTGAGACCTTTGACCTCAAAACCGGGTAAACAGACATGACGAGATGAAATAAGGCCGAGTCGAATTTCGAACTTTTATGTCGCACAATAAGTTATTTAAATGAAAAATGGCAGCATGTGGGATCGACGCAGTTGTGCGGATTAAAAGTGAGGAGAGACAAGAAGAGGCTAAGGAGTAGCCTATACATAGGCCCTACAAATTAAAGCATATGCTACAGAGAAACGAAAGTCAGTGGGCCATTGAAATGTATACGCAAATATTTTTTAAGCTGAGTAAGAGGAGGGGAGGGGGCTTCAGGGATGCCACTATCATTTTTTCAAAGGGGTTTCGACATTTTCTGGCAATAAAACAATTCAGTTTCACATTACATTTTGCCTGGGAACAGACAAGAAAGCAGAAAACAGGGTCCCCACTCTTCAGTCCCCCTAAAAAGTTGTGCATTTGCAGCAGTTTTACACTCTTTTCACTCATAATCTATTCAGCTCAGACACCGAGAGGGGTTGAGTTCGCACCCACAGCGAATCGGAATATTATATTCCGGTTTCTGTGTTCGCACCCCATCTATTGGCAGCTCTAATCTGGGCTTGTATGTCAGCAAAGTGTTCCATTGTGAAACCCCCAGAACAATTACGAGATATGGGTCTTGGGGTATGTTGCTCAAAATCAATTGCAAATCAACTGCAACTTGCGATCAATTGCAACTTTTGAACCACACCCCCTTTGAGTGTCTAACAACAAAGTATTCATGTATCTATTGTGCTGAATAAAAACATGATAACGTTTTTTTCTTAATGGTGATAAACACAGTCCATGTATATACTCACCTGCATATCTTATTGTGAAACTATCTAAATGAGCTTTTCTACTACAAAAATGCTAAAATTTGTGTTTAATATTTAATGTCCATCCTGATTTTCATTCATTTTGGCATGAAATTCATGCAAACACGAAACGTCCGCGACGCGTTTTCAGACCGTTGTAATTTGGTTACATATAATCTTGGTGCATTATGGACGCCAATGAAATGTAAAAGGGGAACCAATTACCCTTGGAATAGTCATGTTCTGATTGAATGAAGAAAATCAGATGAACAAACTGTAAAATTTGAGCAAAATCGGACAATTCATTCAAAAGTTATGATTCTCAAATTCACAGAGATATAACAATCACTGCCGCTGATGGGAACTCGTGCGATCGGCGCAGCATCAACGAAATCTGAGACGTCATATCGGACTAATTGACTTTGTACATGTGATTTTTCAAAAATTAAAAATTGAAAATTTAGAGTAAGGGTTCAACGTGATTCTTTTAAAAAATACACACCGAATCGATCAAGAAATACCATACTCAAGTGGAAGTGTACATTTTTGTGACTTTTCCGATATAAAGGAGAAAATGTGAAATTTTGTATGCAGGGTGAATGAGTTGTCAGACATGACGTCAAAGTTGCCGATTCCACGGATATCTGCCATCTGCGACAGCCAGGGATCGTCATAATTATCTCTATCATTAAAAAAAGCCAACTCTGAAGTAAACTGGATGTATAGTGCCCCCCCCGGTTCAGATCAAGGGGGCACCAATTTTTTTGTTTGCTTGTCAGCTACTCGAAGGGGGGGGGGGGGGGGTGTCGAAAAAAGTCGAGCCACCCCTCCCCCCCTTCCCGTCTTAAAATCCTGAGTGCGCGCATGGACTTGTAGAAAGTTTCAATAACCTCGCAATGCGTCGAAACTGCATCGTCTCAAATATTCCTTTGCAATGAATATTTGCAAATAATGGCAATATTTTCGCGGTATTCGAATCAAAAGGTATTTAATATTAATTAATAATTATGTATAGAACCGATTGCACAACTTATGACCAGCTTACGACCCATCGGGACATTCATTTTAGTAGCATTCTACATGGGAATTTTTACAAATCAAATTTTCCAGTCTTTTTCTCAAAACTCATATAAATACCAAACATATAATTTTAACGCGTTAATCAGCATTACATCAGATACAGTTCGTCCGCGTTTTCACGAAGTGACGGGAGCCAAAACGGTACTGTTACACGAAATGAGTTACAAATCCGTTGAAACGTGTCCTTCTATATAATTAACACGTTGTTTGATATGACGCCCGTTAAATTGGCGCTATGTCGGGATTTATTTGTCTTCATGCAACAATGCCCGTTGGCTCCCGTCACTTCGTGAAAACACGGACGAATTTACACATCAGTTTCTAATCGTAGACAATCTTAAGACTGCTCCGAATGTTCCGACTTGACTCGGTGCCGATTTGTTGTTTTTTCCGTTTCGAAAGCTTGCATTATGCAATCTTCTCAATTATTCTAGTAATCTAAGTATTCGGAATCTCAATAAAAAAATCTTCAATGTGTTCAAAAATTTCTTAGAGATACAATTACACTTTCTTCAAACGGATTTAAAGATGTTCGTAAGGTGTGAAATGGACTTACAGTATTGTCGCAAGAACTTTCATCTATTTGGAAAATCTCGAATTTTGGGGACGATCGCAAACCCTTTCATTCGTCATAGTCAATGTCGAAACCAGCGTAAATCACTCTTCAACTTGTACAACAGCACCACAGGCAAATGCAATAAAACAAATTGCAATATCAGACGGATTTAAATAAAAAGGCAATTTACATATTATTAAGCAATTACATGGATAGAAAGAATTTATATGGCATTATTAATCTGTACAAATCATTTAAAGGTGAGACTGGTTGAAACACGAACTATGCCAAGATTCTCGATATTGTACAGATTTACATGTGGGTGATAACGCAATGACGCAAGACCTAAATATTCACTGGAAGGATCAGGAGCCTGTAACATAAATAAAGTTTCCAATTAATCGCAAGCAAACTTTGTAAAGCGCTTAGAGAAAAATTTTATTAAGCGCTATATAAATACAGACTTATTATCATTATTATTATTAGTACATTAATTTCCATAGACAATGGTACTATCGATTGGAAAGCTCTTTGTTACAGGGCCCAGAAATTAGTTTCTCCAGTTCAACTAAACCTTAGAGCTCTGGAAGCAGCTCTGGAAGCACAAAACAGAGTGTTTTTCAACAGATTGCATACATATTGCTACGAGCACTGATGAATGTTAAGATAGCATATATACATGAACCACTACAGAAGTATTTTGAGAGAATAACGCAGGAAAAAAAAAACATAACTTCACTTTTGTCCCACGATCACCCTGTTAAAAGGGGACTACAGCGTAAAGCCCCGGTCACATAGGACCCCGGAAGCAACACGATTCACCCCGACTCGTTGTTATGAGGCACTTAACTGTGAATTAACAAAGAGTAGGGGTGAATCGTGTTGCTTCCGGGGTCCTATGTGACCGGGGCTTCAAGAAATCATTTTCATTAATCATACTGGACGTGCTTAGGTCACGCCAGAAGACAGCAAAGGTGATAGAAATTTTAAGCAATCATTTTCCCGCTGTAAGAGACCTAATTTCATGCAAAATGTGTTGAACATTAGTTTGCTTCACATATAGAATTTTCAGATGAACATTTTGAATAAACTTTAGCAAGAATTGACCTCTGAAAATTTTGCTATGAGTCCAGAAGCAAAATTCCCAAAGCACAAAATGGGAGTGCTAATAAATTTTCTTTTACATTCATACAATAATCAACAAACCCAAATAATTGTTTTGTTTTGAAAATAACTCCCAAATGTATCATTTACAACAGCTATTCAATGGATACTCTTCAAACATTCTCATCTAAAAACATAAAAACATTGGTGAGGATCAATATGTCAAATGATCAATGTATCTCACTAATTGAATAATCATTTCCAACGAATTTAAAACTATTTTCAAGTACACACAACGAAAAATGGTCATAGAATTGAAGATAATCCGTAAATCAGGAAATAAATAACCCACAATTATGCAATTAAAATTTTCTCCAGAAAAAATTCAATGATACAACATTAACTCATTTCTAATTGCCAAACAGGTCAAAGAGAGCAGTTCAATTTAGATTCAACTATAATTTCATGATCTGTAACACCAGAAAAGTGTTAGAACAGCACCATTTGAAAAGTGAATTCATTCCAATGAGGTTACCTTTAGCATATTGTCTAAATAATACATCTCATTCTATTTTGGTTTAACATTTTTTTTTTTTGCCGTGCAGTTTCACTAACAAGCTTTAATGTTCCACCTCCATTCTAATTGATACAATACACATTGGGATGTACAATGTAATAGGATAGTATAATTCAAATGAGGGATGTCCAATGTAATAGTATAGTATAATTCAAATGAGGATCACATTCAAATTGAAAATTCAAAGAATCCATTAAATATGTTTGTACAACCTGCTGTTAATGATGCCGGACGAAGATATCAGCAAATTGGCAAAACTATCACAGCATGCTCCTACACATGTACGAGGAGCATACGATACCATGAAATTATTGGAAGGCAGGGATATAATTTCAAGAGCAGAATCTTGCGAGAGGGATACTGCCAGCTACACCCCTTAAATTCTCCTACTGAGCTTGTTTTACGCTGTCAAATGTGACGATGATCATTAAAAAAAATGTTTGTACCTTGCAAAATGTACCATCGCACAACTGTGACAACATGAAATTCAATGTGTAAATCACTAAAGTCGTGTAAACAAATGATGTGCTCGAGCTGTGCACACGTACTGATATGATGCCCATTCAGCTTTGAAAGAGATATGCACTTTGCTAGGTTGGTATGCTGCTGGGAACTATGACCTACTACTTCCGACCGACGTGCCCTTTGTCACAGTTGACCGAACTATTACTCACTGGAAAGTGAAGCATTATTGATGTCTTTATATGTGACACAATATGACACAACTCTGAACATGTTCTCACTTTTCTTTGTAGAATCGTCGTCTTGAGATCATAAGGATCATTTACATACCAAATTTATCAATTTAGCCCTACTAAAAGATATACAATGGTGCGTTGAAATCAAGGGTGGTTTCGGGTGGTTAAGTTGCATAAGGGTTAATAGATATTTGCAGCAGAGCCAATATCATGCCAATTGATGATCTACAGTGTATTTACAATATATTTTATCTTAAAGAATGATTACTAAAAATGACTAAGATAACAAATCACTGGCTGGTGACATAATCACAAGTATTTGTCACACCATTCTTTTAAACATTTATAGCAATCTCCAGCTTGCTTCTTGTTCGCTCCAGCCTCCTCCTTCATCCAATCCATAAACATCTCTTCATCTTTCTTCAGAACTAGGTACTGGCCAAGGACGACATACGCCTGTCACAAAAAAGAGCGGGAGAAAGAGAGGAGCAAAATAGTGATATCAATATATTATAGACGTATTTCAGATAGCTATAAAAACTCTCGTTTGATTTATGAGCACATTTTTCATTTGTTTAGCCTATTATGTAAAGCGCTATGAAACCATCTATACACTGTGTATATTGGGCACTACATTGGCAAATCATTTTTTGCATTGTATTACAGAGATAAATGAAGAAGTAATGAATGAATAAATGATTTGTCAATGAGATAAAGGATGCCCTCTCATTTATTGGTGACATCTGTCATCTTGGAGTCTATCTTTGAGAGTTCCGGATTAGAATTTATCAATACAATATTAAATGATTTCAATAGCGCTAGTGAGGATAGGCAGTTTCGTTGATATACAACCATTCTGGTGAAGTGGCAATGTAAGACATAGAGTCAACATTGCCTAAGTCAACCTTGTATAAGTTGAATAATCGCCTAAGCTGGGTGCTACAAAAATTGTTTGCACTCTGCTCTTTCGGGCATGTGGTTTTCCAAAGCAATTGCTCGATCATTAATTTTTCTTCCCCACAACAATAAAAGTAAACCAAAGCAGCTGCACACAAATAAATTTGACTGAGTTATCAGTGAAGTTGGTCAACAGGATTCTCACAAAGAATTCACTTACAGTGAATAATCTATATTCTTGGACTTTGGCTAAATGATGTTGCTCCGGGTGTTCGGGCATGTGGGTTTGTGGTGCCTTGGCCTAAGTTGAAGGCCTTTTTAAGTTTCTTTCTCATCACATTCCATGTTTTTACCCCTCTTAAGTCACATTTTCTGTAAGTCAAAATTTTTTCTTCAGCCCCAACAAATTCAACTTAGGCAAGCTTGGCTTTATAAGTAGGAGGTATCCATGTCATGTTTGAAGGGGTGATAGTTTGCCACTTGTGAAGGAAAAAAAGTTAGCCAATTTCACATCAGCAAAACACTTACACCTATTTGATTAGCGTTTAATAATTGAATTGGTAAACAACAAGTAAGATTACTACAGTCAACTCTGCCTAACTCGAACTTGTCTAAGTTGAATAATTGCCTAAGTCGATGTGATTTTCTGGAACAAATCATACAAAACCAGCGCTATATTAGACTCTTGTAAGTAAAAATTCTCATAAGGCGAACAGATTTGTGTGGTCCCAACAGATATGAATTAGGCAGAGTTACCTGTATATTACTGTATAAGTGTAAAGAAGTAAATCAGCGTTATAATCAACTTTATTACACTGAACAGCCCATCTACTTTTTCATTACATACCTTGTCAAATCCTTTTTCAATAAGCCTTCCACCAAGAACTTCCCCAATTCCAGCCATGTCTTTGACAGGCTTTTCTCCCATCGGCTCCGACACAAAGTTTCTGTGCTTCTGCGATGTAGACATATTCCACTTATGTTATCAGCAATCTGAAATATGGTAACAAATAATGAATGCAAAAGTTATAAGATAAGAACTTCCTTGTGACCCGATGATCAAATCTCCTTTAAAAACAGGTGCCGATGGATCAAAATGGTCTGTGCAATCCGCTTCTTGCTAAAACGTCTAACTTCTTGTACCAACATCTCACAAAGAAGAATTGTGTTGTAAAGATAGCATACCGTTATTAATAACACAGGCAGTTTTTCATATTTCCAGTTAAAATTTATTCTAAAAGTTGTTAGGAAAAATGTATGAAGCAACAATTTTTTGGGTCCCCTGGAGATTCAAATGAGACAAGTTTTATGGCTATCTGTGAATAAAGAGACGCCAAGAATTCCTTGCCATAGACATGGGCCATCTTGTGAAATAAGCCACCTCTCTAGTCCCGCGCGCGTCTCTTTTGTGTACGTACAGAGTCTATGGAGATTCAATGAGTCCACTGCCGCTGACGAAATGAACGCAAGTCTATGGAGCGGTGGACTATTTCACGATAGTGGCTCCTGCTCGAGGAAGTACCGCTGTGGTGGTGGAGGTGGGCCAGGCTGCACATGTTTAAACAAACAAACAAACAAAACTAAAAACATATCTAAAAACTAGTTGATATATGGCATGTAAAAAGTAGCTCAATGTACTTTCTGGGAGTTGAAAGACCCTATTAAAACTAAATAATACATGTAATAATTTAAACTCTTTAATGTGAATTTTGGTACCATCAGCTGAGTTGCTTGTAGGACGAGAGAAACATGTTATGAGGCATATTCATGCATGCAAATGCTTGAACATTCCTCTACGCTGCTTTAAGATGGGTTGATTTAAAGGAGAGAACATGAGGGTGGGTGGGAGAGATGGGGTACGAGAGAGTAGAATTTGAGTGGACACATGTCTGAAGAGGGTGTATGAGAACGGGCGGGGGGGGGGGGGGGGGGGGGGGGGGGGGGGGGGGGGGGGGGGGGGGGGGGTGGCAGTATCCCTATTAATTAAGATAAAATAAAATAAGTAATGATAGAAAACAAGAAGTAACAAATGATCCAAAATAGGGGGTTGCAAAAGTAGAAAAACAGATTTCCAGGGTTTAGGTCCTTCTGGTTTTTTAATCCTCTTTCTATTTGCCGCAAACTTTCCAAGTGAATTAGAATAAGTACAAAAAATAAGAATAAAACAATAACTGTATAACCAGATAAAAATATTAGAACGATATTACAGGGCTATTAAGTCTTTTTTAATGCGGTGGCTCTAAAAAGGTTCCTTTTACCACTCCAAAATTAACTTTTCTGCTTTCTTATATGGTAAATCTTGACAAGAAATCCAAAATTTTCTATCAAAATAAAAATCGAAATATAAAAAATTTAAATATAAACAGGCGTAAATATTGGTTGAATGAGGAACACCTTTAACCCTAAAAAGCCCAAGCTATTTTGATGTCTCTGTGGCCCAAGGGGGGGCACATTGTGCCCCCCCTCGAGAACTTCCAACATATTTGACGGATCGGGCTGAAATTTGGCACAGATGTAGAGCAAGTCGTAATCTACAATTTCTGACCGTCAGAATTTCTCAAGGTCACCGTTTGAGGGCGCAATTCAATAAAATACATTAAAAAAGGGTGAATTTTGTCACTTTTGACATATGGTCTATTNATTCATCATCTTCATCATCATCATCATCATCACGAGAATGCCTAGACATGTATCTCAGCATAGAGTAGACGTATGATGAGCATTTGCGTTTATATGTTAAGATTTAGAGCATGAATGACATCAATGACGTTGCCATTGCATTGCGTTGGTCGTTGTTCTTCATGACGTTCCTGGCTTATTTCTTGGTCAGATTTTGCTCATACATTCTCTTTAAAATATTTGGGAGTAGGCCTACTTGCTAAATACAACGCAACACACTGAGGGACGTGTAAAGAATGGGGCATCTCTAGCTATGGATAGCCCCCTGGAATAGTTTTTGACATTTTTTGACATTGTCACTACTCCAGAGAGCTATGGAGTAGATACCATACCGTGCGTGTAGCACGGCGTTTTCAGATTTTAAATCTCCCAACATTTCTACTTTTCACTTTAAATTTGTTCATTTTATACCCCTTGGAACTTGCTTAGCATTACGTTTCTCCCTTCCCACCACAAATCATAATGAATGGGACTTACCTGTGTTGGAAATATCCAAATCCAAACCCAGAAATCAGAATTTCTGACCGGTATCATAGTGCAAGTACATTCGCAATCGTCCGCGAGCGAGGCCAAATAGTGTAGCGAAGAGGGCTCACTCAAAGAATAACATACACTCCGAGTCCGAAATGGAAGCGCTATGGTCTCTGCGTACGAAAGCTTTTTGCATGTGTTATTCTTTGGAGTGAGCCCTCTTTGCTACGCTAATTGGCCTCGCTCGCGGACGATTGCAAATGTACTTGCACGTATGATACCGGTCAGAAATTCTGATTTCTGGGTTGCAAAGTGGCCAAGAAACTCCACCACAGTGACCTTCTGACCCAAGCCGGATGTTTACAACGGAAGTCAATTTAGTTTTATACTGGACTGTCTGCTGTGCAAGAGGAAAAGAGGACAAAATTGGATATTTCCAACACAGGTAAGTCCCATTCATTATGATTTGTGGTGGGAAGGGAGAAACGTAATGCTAAGCAAGTTCTAAGGGGTATAAAATGAACAAATTTAAAGTGAAAAGTAGAAATTTTGGGAGATTTAAAATCCGAAAACGCCGTGCTACATGCACGGTATGGTATATCTACTCCATAGCTCTCTGGAGTAGTGACAATGTCAAAAAAAACTAGTCCAGGGAGCTATCCATAGCTAGGGCATCTCCATACACACGGCTGGATACTTGTCTTGTCTTGGTTGACTCGGCATATATGCAGACTAGCTGTACTCCGCCAACTTCTTGGATTTATTTTGATGACGGTGCTAGTATTTTACGAAAGTGCGACGACCCTCTTGAGTCTTGGTTGAGTTGTATTCTGCACTGCAGTGCAAGTAAGACAATATTGTGATGGCACTATACTGAAATTTGATAGGATAATCATAGACTTCATGCTTTTATAAAGCTGAAACTTAAGGCGCGCAGACCTTAAACCTCCAACACGTGCAATTTCGTGTGCCAATAATGTTATATGGACCCACCATATAAACGTAGTGAGTGTTGCAACACAAAATTGCACTTGTGGGACTAGACAAAGGAAAGTGAGAATAACTATTTCACGATTTCTAAAGGGCAAGGCTTACCTTGATTCATATTCCGTCGATTAATATTTGATAATTATGACAATATTCTACCTAAAATAAACATACTATTTACTTACCGAAGCAACGGTTTTACAACGAATCAGCGGAACAAGGAACTAAAACGAAAATAGAAATCTCCCGCCTGATCAACCATTCACGCATTCATGCATAAAAAAACGGTACCCGGTAGTTGTTGAATTGAAATGAAACAAAATTTTGGCAATCCCTCACCGAGGGGCTGACAAGAAAAAAAAAAAAGGACTTACCATCATTTCCCTCTCTGTGCGCCTCCGAGCAGCTAACAAACTAACAGCTGGACAAAACAACAATAGCAATTATGCGCCCTTTCTAAACTTAACTGTGGAATCCCTACAAGGCTACAGCACCCAATATTCTGATGACCCAAGGGGTAGGGATGCGCTCTAGTCTGGACCACACCCCACACACAGAACTCAGTGAATCAGAGTCCTGATTTAGGCCCCAGTACCCCCATGGTTCTGGTTAGATAGTTCGTATCTAAACAAAGAGTAGTATGTGGCATGACCGTGGTGGGAGCTAGGGGGAGGGGTTATAAGGGGGCTATACGGGTGCTAGCCCCCCCCCCCCCCCCCCCCCCCCCC
>BQKZ01000213.1:136205-147694 GCA_036244855.1 Temnopleurus reevesii | reverse complement strand
CAATAGTGAAAATCAAATCTTCCCGTGTTCCAATCGTTTTACATACATAACACCAATTCCGTTTATACATATGTTATTAATATCATAATCATTACTAATCATAATAAATTTAAACTTTTCGTCAATACTCATATTTGCAAATGCAGGGATGATATCAATTAGTTTTTGAAATAAGTCTTGTCTCATATTATGTAAGAGGGGACATTTCATAACAAAGTGAAATTCATCTTCAATATCAATTTTACAGTGTGGTCAGACGCTCATCTAGCATTACATATATTGGGGGGGGGGGGGGCTGAGCACAAATTCAAATTTGGTGCCCCCCTCCCGACTGAGCTGACAAGCAAAAAAAAAGGTCTTCACCTCAAATTTGGCGCAAAAAAGATCATCACCTAAATTTTGGCGCCTCCTTTCAAAGATTTGGCGCCCCTTTTTAAGCAATTTTTAGGCCGTTTTGCAGTCAAATTTTGGCTCTCCCCTAGTTCTGACCCGAGGGTCTAGAGCCCCCCCCCCCACGGTGTGCGCATGCCCTCCGACCCGTTATCGTGGTCTATTGCCAATTCAATTTATTGCTCCTTTCGAAATGTTGGGTCGTTATGCATGCGCGGGGGGCCTATGATCACATCACGTGATGAATTCCACCAAGCTATCAATCTTTGGCGTCATTTCTTGGAGGTCGATCCTCATCTTAAAATCGCCCTGACCAGATAAAAACTCGAATTTCCACCGTCTTGGGTATATATATATATATAACAAGAATTTGATCACCCAATAATTCTTTTTGGAATAAGCATTATCCTGTAGGTCCCACATTTTTGTTCCTATTCACATTGAATACCACTTTGGACACCCTTATTGATAAGGCGCCGAGTATACGTCATAATAATCAAATTCATCAATTTATCGGGACGTGTGAATAGCATTGTGTTTGCAGAGTCCATTTAATCGTTCCTTGCCGTGAAGACAAATACGTTTTGCTGATTTAACCTGATTGACTTAATTCACTTTCGAACGAACGTTGAGCTATTGAGCACACAGGTTTGATATTTTCTGTCTTCATGGTGTTTGCCAAGCAGTTGTCGGAGGAGTAGTTCAAGAAATGGTTAAAGAGCGGGGGTCTTCTGAGTTCGGTGTCATTTTCTTCCTGACGTCTGCTTTTTCATTTCTATACCACTTGGTAAGTAATTATCTCAATTTACAATGTTGCCTCTACCGTTGGGATTTCAGAGCATGTTTTACCGTTTTAATCATTAGTTATCGCTATATAGCTATATAAAAAAAACATTTTCAAACACTAATCCTTGTCATTACAAAAAAATAGAAAAGAAGTTGACATTATTCCAACATTACGATAAATCACATTGACTTACTAATTTATGTATCAATATTTGCCCAGGTTTTCTTTTCATTGTGATTTCATTCAATTCAGTGCGAAATCGATTATACATTTTCACCATGATTATGTCTATTTACAAGAAAATATCACTAAAAGTTATTCATTTTAGTATTTAGTATACAAACATTTTTAGACGACACATGAAAATTGAAGAAACAAAATTAAGTAAAAGTATCGTTTTGACCCCAGGTTTGGTGTTTGCTGCCGAATGACCGGATTTTATACTTTTCAAGCAGTCACGGGCATTGATTTCATTCCTGACCTGAATAAACAATTTCATTTTCTAATCATATCCAAGAGCCCTAAAAATGAACATTCAGGTCGAATAAGGAAAATGTTGCATGGGTTAAATAAAACAAATGTACCGATGGTCAAATTTCGATTTTATTGTGTAGGGCCTCTTTGCATTCTCAAACAAAAAGGATGATCGGAAAAACAATTGTTTGTATACATACTTCGCATAACATGCTGTCCATTCAAAGATTGATTATAAAATCACCAATTTATGTTTTTTTTCATGTTTTTTGCCTTTTTACAAACCGAGTCAATTTAGACTATTATTGGGAAAATATCACCATCGGTTTAACATATTTTAAGAGACAGTTGTGCTTGCATGCAGGAGCCTATATGTTGCCCGGTGCATTTTGGGAATACCCATATCCTATGTGTGTTTTTTTTTACGGTCAGTCTTATACCTGTATTAAATAGGTGGTTTGAGAATTTCGAATGCGATTTCTATATACAAAAGCACACATCAATCCTATTCTTCATTAAATATATCTGTTATGTTTTCCTCAGCAGTTCATGCGCAAAAACCCCACAAAAACATAATAAGCCATGGAAGCGTTTGGAGGCAACAGTTCTACCGGCACGACTGGCCTGTCTATGATGCCTTCCATCAACGCGGCTTTTATAGTGATGATCACCCTGGCAATACTAACTGTGATCACAAATGCTTTGATTCTAATCGCTTTCTGCATGGAGAGGAAGCTACAAACTTACTCCAATCAATATATCGTCAATATTGCCATCTCGGATCTGCTCGTCGGGTTGGTCTGCATGCCTTTGAGGGCAACCGTTGTGATCTACGAGCATGGATGGGCCTTTGGAGATGTTCTTGCTGTGCTCTTCTATGGTTTCCAGAACATAGTGCTGTCTGTGTCCGTACTGGGTGTCATTGCTATCTGCTCTGATCGTTACATTGCCACGTTTCATCCTATCAAGCACTTTAGAGGGAAGAGCAAACGGAAGGCTCACATCGCCAACTTCTTGACGTGGATGGTATCCTTCAGTATCTGGATTCCTCTGAATATCATCTGGGATCTTGCGTATCCAAGTAATTTGGACGGCAACAGTGGCCTTCCGATGTTCAACGCTCTGTTGTACTCTCAAGCTAACATCGCTGTAGCTATTGTGCGATTCTTTGGGCCTGTCTTGATCATTTCCATACTCTATTTGAATATTTATTTTCGACTCAGGTCGTCCGGAAGCAAGAATTTGTCAAAGAAATTCGAGAAAAGAATGCAGGGTAGTGCGTTGTCTAGAGATGACGCACAAGTGCAGAAGGCTCACCGGAGAGTCGTTGATCCTTCAGAAAGCACACAACGAAATACAGAAACCAGGATTGACCACAGTTTCAGCGAATCTACATCCCAGACTGATGATTGTGACGATAAGAAAGGCACAGAAGGCATCTTTGTGATTACGTTTAAAGACACATTTATGTCTACTGCGTACCCATCAGCTCAACAGGCGTCATCGCAAGAACAATCTGGATACAGTCCTACGGAATGTGCTACACGGGTAGATTCTTTGTGTGGATCGGAGAAAGAGGATGATTCGAGGCAGTACAAATTATCTGAGACAAAGAATATTACCATAAGATCTTCAATTAATTCAAAGAAAGGGATGAGGACCATGACCTTCGTTGTCATGGCTTTCTTTCTAACATGGTTGCCAAACTGCGCGAACGTTATCATCGCGTTCATTTCGGCAGATTTCTACCAAAAGATTTCCACCTACACCGAAGTGGCGCGTTGGGCAACTTACTTGAACAGTTTGTTGAACCCGATAGGGTACGCCCTGGCACAGCCACTTTTTCGACAGACAATCTTGAGGATCTTACGCGGATCATGCTAGATCCTATATGCAACACATGATTACCAGACCCGGGGCTCGATTGTATACAGAAAAAAATCCAGGAACGTGGATTTCGGTATATGTATTGCGTTTAATTTTCTAAGTTGCACTCAAACGCAACTTATATTTTTAATACATTATGGCCCTGTTCAATATATGGAGACCCACTGAACATTTTAAGAGCACAAGAGGCGATGCATGTAGTGAACTGTCTGTGAGACGAGCTCCAATAGCTGTATCCTGTGTAACGGTCAGCATCCAGGAGACTAAAATTATGTACTTTCATGCATGCACGCACCAGGATTTTGATACCGGGGGGGGGGGGGGGGGGGGGGCTGGGAGCACAATGAAAAATGAGAAATAAAAGAAGAATGAAAAAAGGAGAAGGAATAAAATGAAAAGGAAGGAAATGAGATGAGCCTCGCATGAGAGGAACTTGCGACATTATGAACCATAAATGGATCTACAAAAGTATAGAGCGATGTGTACGCAACAAAGTTTGCCTTGAGGTTGAAGTAGAAAAAGAAGAAGGAGAAGAAGAGGAAGAAGATGAAGAAGACGAAGGAGGAGAAGAAGAAGAATAAAAAGAAGGGAATTGAGGGAGAACGAATTATGATTTTGATTCGAACAATAAGGATGATGGTGATGATGATGATCGTGGTGGAGGTAATGATGATGATGGTGATGATGATGATAATGAAGAGGTGGAGGAAAAAATACTGCAGTGACTTTGTTTCACAGTGTACGCACTGCACATTCCGTGATTATGTACAATCATAAGCAATGTATAGGTGTCCTAACATGTCAGCAAAATACACTGCAAAAACACTGGTGTTAAATTTAGCACCAACCGGAATCTATATAGGACCACACCAGACTAGTCTGGAATCCATTATATTTCAATACCAACTGGTGCTGTTTAAGGCCCCGAACAACACCAGTCGGTGTTTGAATATATTGATTTAATTCCAAACTGGTGTTATTTTAACACTTTTCTGATGTGGTCCTATATAGATTCCGGTTGGTGTTAAATTTCAACACCAGTGTTTTTGCAGTGTACAAATCCTGGTGCCTCCTGCTAACCTTATGATGATCTTACAGTTACTTGGTTAAATATGTTGAAATTTTGATATGTCATTTTAGGAGTTTTTCTGCTTTTACGTTCTGCGATTCAAATGCAAATGTCTATGTAGTCACTCGACATTTATTTTCATCTAATAATGCCCAATTCAATAAATTACTCCTTAGTAAACGAGATTCTATAGTAGAAGTACGAATAAGCCGGTTAAAGCAATGTTTTTTTGTGTATGTAAATAATTCACTACTCAAAGAAAGATATTTTTGTAATTGTTTCACTTCACTATGGGCTCACATTTTAAAATATGTAGTGCACACACATACATCATTCAACAACTGAAATCACCGATGTTTGAATTTTTAGTAACGATCTGTGTGTGATAACATGCAAGAATGTTTCATTTCGGGTATTTTTGAAAATGATATACACCCCGATTGAAAAGATCCGTACACATTTTATAGTGATCGTTATTTTTGTTTAGTGTGGGTAAAGGTATATACTTGATGCCACATTGGCAACATTGGGAGAATGTTTAATGATATTAAAAGAGGGAGATGGCCTCCCTTATTAGAATGTACTGGTTTTCACACTCTGTATTGTTTGCTCTTAAATGCAAATAAACACTCAATTTTGAGCGTTATCGTTTTCCCCACGTTATCAATCATTGAAATTCGACATCTGTTCAACCATATTCATCTAATTTATAAAAGGCGAGACGAGAAGTGTGCATTAATGCCAATAATATTTCTTTAAAAGTCCCAATTTATCTACTAATTTATTTAATTTATTTAAGTCCCAAATTATCTACTAATTTATTTAATTTATTTACTAATTTATAGATATTCATAAAAATCAACTCGGTCGCTTTGCTGTCGCGCGCATACAACTACATTAGCATATGCTTATTTGGAAAATTCGGGGGAGGGGGCAAATTCTGTGTTTGCCTCGGGCGACAAAAATAACAAGGTAGTTGCTCTTTTGCCACTCTAAATTACACGCATTTATTAGTAACATGCTTGCCTTTACACGAATGACAGACGAGGGCGAAATTAATGAGCACGCATGCAATTATGAATGCGCATGTCTTCTTTTTTTTATATACCGGTATATCGAAAAGGCATTATATATTTTCTGACCCTTGTGCGAGGCTGATCTGTGGGAACTCCAAATTTTCACGGGCATCTCCTCTCTTTCGAGATCTGCGCTTGCTGCCAATACGTCAAAGGATTTCATTGAAAATATTATTAATCGTATATAAATCTCTTACATGCCAATCCCTTAGTTATCTCATGGAACTGTTAGAATAAAAAAAATAAAAAAACACACTCATAACATCCGAAGCTCACAAGGCAATCTACTGCTACAGAGAGTACTGGCTACAGACAACATGTCAAAACTTGGAGACAGTTTCCAAGCAACCCATTTGATATACGAAATTCCTTTTCACTGGGCATCTTCAAATCAAAACTGAAAACACATCTTTTCGACATCAAATTTTTAGGCATCGACAAATTTTACTCAGGAACATGTACATGAAATTATTTCAGTGGATGTCCCTGACCTAACAGATAATATATAAGAACTATTAAAAGCGCAGTAGAATATACTCAGATAGTTTCTGCGCTATATGAATATTATGTTATATTATGTTATTTTATGTTATGTTCTAACTTCTGTTATGTTATGTTATATGATTGACACGAACGTACGTTAAATTCAATAATGATGCTGGAGAACTACAGGAGAATTGTCGGTTTTAATTTATCCCGGAACATTATTTTTTCAACAACAACAGCAAAAATCATCCACAATATGCTGCACCTGATATCCACGTAACATCAAGTAATTCTAATTCCTTGGTGACATCGATAAAAGGCGGCAACTCGAAGCCGGATAATAATAGCGAAAGATTCCATTAACCCTCCACGTAACATCAAGTAATTCTAATTCCATGGTGACATCGATAAAAGGCGGCAACGCGAAGCCGGATAATAATAGCGAAAGATTCCATTAACCCTCAAAGTATATCATTAATTACAAACCATTGTTTTATATTCCTCGAGACGCCCAGGGTCACATTAATAATTTAAGTACGTCATTAAGAACTAATTAAGTACTCTCTGTGAATTCTTTTAAAAAAATCCGCAGAAAAACTTCAGCTGGGACGTAAACCCTTTCAATTATATATATTAAATGCGTTTTAGCTGCATATGAAATTAGTTAAACTCCGTAAATAATAACGACAGAAGACCACTTTAACACACGGTATGGCTTAAAAGCAATAATTGTGGTAAGCTAATGGATTGATGAAATGGGATCGATAATTCTGTTTAAAAGCACAGTTCATTTAAAAAAAATCCTTCTTGGTCATTTATAAGGTTATTCAATAATTCAAATGAAGAACTTGTGGCATTTAAAAATTCTAAAGCGGGGAAAATGCAACCACGCCAAATTGACAACAAATCCTTTTTAATCGATTTTGCCCATTTCCCATAAAAAATCATTGAAAAAGAAATAACAAAACTTAAAATTTTTGCTTTCATCTTTGATAACTTGAATCGAAAAGTTAATTTCTGACAAAAATGGATAGAAAGCAGTTGTCCATTAAAATTTCTTCGTTCGTCTTTCATAGTATTTTTTTGTTATTGTCGATACAAATTCTAATGCGCGGTCTTGATAAAATTGTGCTAATCTTATTCTAAAATGTCCAGCAAGAAAAACTAATTCGAGGTGACGTTACTTTTCATTATTATTGCACATTTCGAATATAGGGAAGATCAATAAAACTACTTTCATGAATCATATATCAGGCAGGTAAAAGCCACAAAACTGCGTTCCCTTTTTAGATAAATGAAAACTGGAGCTGAAAAATTCAAGCAATAAACATTTTCGCAAGCGCACTTTTAATATGATGTCAATTAAATCGACTTCAATCAGAGCGATCAAGAAACGAACGATTAAGAAAAAAACATATTCCACTCTTTATCTGCAATATATCTAAAAGCACGGATTGTAATAATAACTTATTACAAAAACAGTAACAATTATCATAATGATTGGTAACAACAATAATATCATAACACAGGAATAAATGAATAAACAATATAAGATAACAATGAGAATAATGGAGTTAAAGAACATTTTCATAAAGGAACTTAAAAAACTTTTTTGTTGTATATCACACACTTAGGAATAAAGGTGCAAACAAATGCAACATAGGGGAAATAACTTTTTCGGGTGCCGTATAATTTTGTATATTTCTCTATTCTTTTGCTTGAAAATGAATTGTATTACATTGTATCAATTTGAATTTTGTCAATAATTTGCTGTTATTGTGGTAATAAATGAAATGAAATGAAATGAAATATTGCACATTTTTGGTGAAAAATTGAACCACAAAACATATGATCTTGCATTTTTCGAAGAGCTCAGAGGATCGTCCCACGCTCACATGCTTAAGCTAGACTGACACTTGCACGATTCTGTGGCACGCATTGTCGACTCGCAGACTAGCGCGCAGACTAGTCGTGAACTGGCGTGAAGTGTGCGCGCAAACTCGTCGGGACTGCGTGCCATATCGGGTCAAGAATTTTGAAATGTTCAAAATTTTGGTCACGACAAAATTTCGTGACCGAGTCGTGAACTAGCTATGCGCAAACTGTTCGTGAATTTGTGGGGACATTTAATATGGGATGATGCGTGCCAATAGGCTGTAGTGCCAAAGTCATACCACGACTGTCACGAACTGCAGTCATCCATATCAAGCTTCGATGTTATTCCGGGGACACAGCAGGACAGGCACCATCCGAATTGCGCAAAATCGTCGTGCCAATGCGGATAGTGCGTAAACTACGCCCAATCTACGCGTGAACTAATCTTGCTAGTTCATGTCAATTTGGGCACAGATGTGCACGCATTCGTAAACTTTTCGTTTACTCGTTGTGGACTATGCGTGAACTAGTCGTGAACAGTGCGGGAGCCTCCCAGTTCGTGCCCCCAAAATGGCACGACATGCCACGACAAAATCGTGCCTAAAAGTCATGCAATTGGCAGCCTGGCTTTAAACGATGGGACTTTGAAATATATTAAACAGTGACTCCATAGTATAACAAATTGTCCGTTTGAGACTGTCAGAAGTTACAATACTGCATCTTTTAGGATGGTTTGTACCCTCCTTGTACCCTTTTATGCCGATTGTGTACATCAAAAGGATGCAATATTGCACTTTTTATAGTGTGACCGCTGCTTGATTACACCGGTTCGTGAAGTTTTGCATCCCTTCTGCACTTTTTTTCTCAGTGCACGGTAATGATTCTTGCCACACTTTTAATCTTATTGTAACTTACTAACCGTATTTAGCATGGGCATGAACAACTTTAAACATGACAGACACTTTGTCCACAACAGTTTTGTTTCGTGTTTTTATTGCATATTTTTCATGATTTTATTTTCAAACTGTCTTTAAGGCCCCTTTCACGTAGAGGCCCGGAAGCAACACGATTGAACGCGACTCTTTGTTAATTCACAATTAACTGCCTAAGAACACGCTAAAAACTCAAATGTTAAATTAACATTTCAAAAGGTTGGAGGAGTGACAACATTTACAAATGGTAAATTTAGGCTTTAGAAATGTTGGATCCAACACCTGAACAGTTGGATCCAACATTTTTTAAATGTTATTTTACCATTCTGAAAAGGTTGTCACTCCTCCAACCTTTTAAATGTTGATTCAACATTTGAGTTTTTAGAGTGAACAAAGAGTCGTGTTGAATCGTGTTGCGTCCGGGGCCCTATGTCACCGGGGCTTAAACTGATTAAAATATATTTCATAAGTCCAGTTGATGTAGCATTCATTTTATATTATAGTTTCATTTATTCTCTAAACTTATCATAAATTTGTATATTACTTATGAAAATTATTCTTTGTTGATTGGATGTTTCAGAATGAATAAATTCCAAGGCTTGATTTCAATTTTAATATCAATCTCGTCGTGTCGGTTTTCGAAACTTTTTTCCTTTCTATTTCACACAGGTCGGGGACCATTTTGGCCAGACTTCAACGACAATTTTAAAAAAAAACAATATAATCTATTTCCGTAAAATTTTGTCGAACGCCAATTCAATGCTCCTCTGTAGTGTTTTTCAAATTGGAACCGGTTTGTGATTGTTGTGTTCGCACAGTTCAATACACGGCGTACGGATCAGTTGTTCCATAACCTGATGACCTACTTTATAGTTTACGGAAATACTTTATATCGTGTTCAAGTTCAAGTAGAACAAGAGCAAGATACATTTTGGTCCATCTCCCTGATGGTCTGATGATATTTTAGATTCATAATATTTTTGTCAATTCAGAATTTTACAAGTTATATTCTTATGCGCTATGATCAATTATATACTGTAGCTCAATATACTTTCCCCTGACTACAGGACGAATTGGTTTTGGGCGTCATCCGCCTAGAGGTAGTCTGTATTATTATTATTTTTTTCATCTCAGTTGTTATCACTTTTACTCGTGCGAAGTGGTATCCTTCATGTAGGTAAATTGATAATTTTCTGCGGTCATGCAGCCCCATTGGAAAATAACTACATTGATCTAGATAAATCTTTAATTTTGATCGGGGTCGAATAATGGTCGGCTCACTTCTGCAAACCCCTTCTCATTTACATCCTTAAACCAGACAATTGCAAACAAGTTATTACAATTATTGTGTTGTTTTATTAGAATTATTATTATTATTATCATTATTACTATTGTTATTATTATTAATATAATCATAATCGTTATTATTATTATTGTTATTATCATTATTATTATTATTATTATTATTATTATTATCATTATTATTATTATTATTATCATCGTTTATTCGGCAATGTCAACAAAACAAATATATAACAATCAAATTACTTACATGTTCGTAATGTAAATATAAATTAATTAAGCATATTTCTTGAAGCACTCTTAGTGCAATAGTTGGTGCTAGAGAGAAAGAAGGTAAACTTAATTACTTGAACAGAAAATTATTAAAAGCTAGATACAAGAGTAGGGAATGATCATTGCGTAGCAAACATAAGAATATTTTATTGTAAATTGATAGAAAGTGACAAGGTATATTTATGTTGAGTATCAGTGTAAAGCTAGTTGATGTATTATTATATACATAATACAAAGATGTCAGAGAAAATGGGTAGGTAACGGAATATGACGATTTGCGGTTTAAAATTCCTAATAGGTTTCAGCAGATATAACGTAAATTGAGTAGACGAGCTAAAATGTATGCATACAACGAAAAGTACGTCCAATTTAATGTGCACATGAATTATTAAATATTCACATAGAATCTATCAATACATAGGCCTATTTTGTAAACATAAATACGAAGCAAAGTACTGATCCCAAAGTGTCTCACCATAGAGAAATTTGACTGTGTTAGTTGTCAACTGATCATCACTGGTCTACTATGTGCAGAGATGCTGGTCGTCCTGGTAATGCATGGATATATTATTTAAAAAAAAAACACACTTTTGTAATTAACCAAAGTGTGTTTTTTTTATTGATATATTATTGTACTTGGAATAAGGTCAGTGTTTTCTTTGTGCACGATGAACGTCCGGGATGGGCATGGACGTGTAAAAGCACTTTACCGAAGTGTGTCTTTTTTCATTCATTATTGTACTTGATAGAGTGTTTTATGGAGGGAGAGCTTTATAGTTATATTTGCAAGCAATCCATATTTGTTTCCTTTGTCCCATTTTATATGGTGATCGTCGATGATCGTCGATGACATGCAAATTTTCGGTTCCATGACAAATGCTCCGGCGACAATTGCTCCGGCAAAAAACTGACACAGTAAGCCTAATGTCAAACCTAAT
>BQKZ01000213.1:114440-135032 GCA_036244855.1 Temnopleurus reevesii | reverse complement strand
AGTTAATAACACAATTTACCTATTGGGAATGTGAAGTCAATACAAATAACACGATTGTCATTTAGTGTAACATTTTTAATGTATATTTCAATACAAAATATTGCATGAGCTGTTTAGTTGTCAAAGAGCTAAATATATTCTACACTTACAAATGTGGCTCTGAGTCAATAAATGATCTGGCAAATATAAACTCATTTCCAAATAGAAGGATTTCATAATGTAATCACATTTTATCAGAGCTTCCAACCTGAAATTTCTCAAAATTCTATTATTTCACCATGAAATTCCATCTTGAGGGGAAAATCATGTTTTCTTTCTTTTTGCACACTTTATAACACTGTCTCTCAAGGATCAGAATTATCCTATTTTGTCTTTTGAGTGTCATGTAATTTATTGCCATTTAAAAATTCTACTGAATATGATGACATTCTACTACATGGTAGCTATATTTATGAACACACACTCTTTGGAATGTTGAACGGTCAAATATTGTAGTTCAATAGATGAAATTGATTGTTGATTGTTGCTATAGATTCAAAATGTTTGTGAAAGTGAGCAACATTGATGTATGAAATTCGCCTTCTGATAATTTGTGATGTAGTTAGATTGTTACCCTCTGACAGGTAAATACATGTACATAGTTTGTCTTCGAACAATCATGAATAAATTTGATAAGATTATGAAAAACTTCTATTGAGACAAAAATACAATCAAATGTTCAACCTGTCACAGTAGCAACTTGTTAATTAACTGTCAAGTTCAAACAAAACCTACGATATTACAGTATTTTGGGTTACAAAGAAAAAAATATGAATGACAGGACAGAGATTTATAACTCTCTGCATGAATCAATGTTGAGTTGTGGCTCCTTTTGAAAAAGTGAACTACAATTATGATTGCATTAAAAAGCGCGATACATTACTGACACAAAACATAATTTACTAAATTTACGAACCCTATTATCCCTCAAAGTTTTCAATGGTTTTTGTTGTATAACATGGAAATGTAGATTGCTGCAAATTAATATCACAAATGATAAAAAAAATTGAGCAAAAAGTCAGTTCTACTGATTCAAAATGATGCAACTCTCAAAGTGAAAGAAATTTTTATGGAAACTTTAAATCTCACAGTACTTTCAAAAGAGGTCTAATTCTTCAGATAATTATGGATAATTTATCAATGGTAGGAAATACTAAAAGGAGTTGTTCGAGTGATTTGAAACTAATCAGGCATGACCACTCAATATCGCTCAGTGCATTCCTTCTGCAAGGGATAGTCCAAGTTGCTTTAATTATAAATGATCTTCAGTCAATGTGAAGATCAAAACTTCATAACTAAAAACTCATTCGAAGACATACATACATGTAAGTCTATAGCTATTACAGCATATGCATCAAATCAAATATACAAGTGTAGAAAATAGAACATGGTAACCATATGGCAAAGGAATTCACACACAGAAAATAAGCGAAAGATAATGTAAATTACATTTTCTCAAGAATAAAATATTAGGCAAAACCATAAAAGGAAGACATAGAAATTGAGAGTGCTGTTAGGATAGTACAAATCAGCTACAGTTCTTGCTTTAACCCTAATCAGGCCGGGGGGGGGGCGGATTCCGCCCCCCCCCCTCAACATTTTTTCAAATATCTCCCACAAGCGCCAAAAAATTTTCGCGACACGCCATGACTTTTTCCTTTAAGTATCGCGCAACTTTTGAGACCAAATTCGCCGCGCCCGCGCGTACCGTTTTCGTGCCACGCCCATTTGAAAAAAAATCGTCAACCCCAAAATTGCTCAAAAACGTGATTTTGTGTACAAAGTCAATGCAAATTGTGTTTTCACTAAAATATCATAAAAACTTGAATATTTTTACTTTTAATGGCTCAAATTAATTTATTTTTGCAGCATTTTGCTTCAAATAATGTCTGCAACAAATATCAGTAAAAAAACCCAACAAAAACAAAAGGTCAAAAAACAAAGAAATACATAAGAAATTCGTAAAACAATGAAATACATAAGAAATTAATTTCGATAATGAATTTTTTTAAAACAAATTTGTAGAGAATGCTAAAAGGAATATTTTCAAAATAAAATCAGCTCAATTGGAGATTTAATTAGTGATTAAGAGCCCAAAACTTATTTTATGCATAAATTAGCATATTTAATTATTTCAACAATTTTTTTGAAAAAGTAACCATACATTGTGGTAGAGTACGCCGCAAGCATCATACGTGCCAATTTTCGTCGCGATCGCGTGTTCTACGGCCGAGATCCGATCCCCCCGGCTGTGGCATTGCTCAAAAAGCCCGGCCTGATTAGGGTTAAAGTATAATGTAAATTGTAATGTATGCAATTTCCAATGCAAATATATGTATTGCCTCAGCATTTAAAAAAATTATGATTCCTTGACAAAAAAATCATATAACATCAAAAGAGTTCATTTTCAATTGGCCATAAATTTGTAACAGAAAAAAATACATTTGTAATAGAAAATAGTAAAATGAAAATTCAATTATTGAAAAATGGCAAATCTACACATAGACCATTGACAAATTTGTTATATTGTTAATATTGTTATATATTTCAGTTTCAGGACAGGGCATTAGCACAAACACTCTTGAAATGGTATACATGTAGTTAAAAATAACTAGACGAGTAGTCAGCTTGGAGCCAACTGGTGAACTCGCCAACTGCGTTCTAGTCATTTTTTAACTCCCGGGGTAGTTTGTTTTGAGAGTGTATAAAACTAAACTTGAGATTAAGTTATGTGCAACTCATTCCCAAGACAAATAAAAAACTAGAGAGGAAAAATATATCTGGGAGAAAATATAAATGTATGCTTCAAAAGGTGTATAGAAACGGTCAAATTTATTCCGAAAATCAATCATTATGGAGGTTTGCTACTTAAAAGCTTCAATATTCCATATGTAATTTTAATAAACCAAAATTGAAAACAATAGGTAACTTCTAGAACATTTGTTGGACAAAAATGAATGAGGCTTACTTAATTATTCTGATGCTATGTTTTGTCTTCTTTTACCTAGATAAGTTTAGTTATAGAATAATGAACCTATGGCATATAAAATTATCATGTTTTAGATTAACGGACACTTTCGTATTTTTGTGTAACAAGCTTGAATATCACTATTTTGCATGTTTTTGGAATAATGTAGAATAAAAAATACAAAATCAAACTAAAGTTGTTATCATATATCTAAAGAGTCTATATATCATTATTGCACAACAACACATTTCAGCAACTTCTCAAAATAACCCATCTTTATATCGAAAATGAATTTTGACAGTGATGAAAGAAAAAATAACTGTTTTAAGACTAAACAAATTTGTGGTGAGTAAAATTTGATATCTTTCTTTGACAGTACACAAAGCATTACGGACAATGCTTGTCTGAAATGAAAACCCAAATCTGACTTTGGCATTTCTTTAGAGCAAACTAAGCTGTAAATATATTTTGAAGAAAAATATATATAATTTGGGTCATATTGATATGCTTTTGTGTTCTCACAAATAGAACAAAATATCAACATAGTGGAGGCGCCGTGGTGTAGTGGTCATGACTCTCGCCTTTCAACTAGAGGGTCGTAGGTTCGAGTCCCACCCAGGGTGTTAATTTCCTTCAGCAAGAAATTCATCCACATTATGCTGCACTCAACCAAGGTGAGGTGAATGGGTACCTGGTAGGAATATTCATTCCTTGAAACGCCATGTGCGCTGCATGGTGGCTGCTGGGCTAAAGCCAGGGTAATAATGCTGCAATTGTAGAGCGCTTAGGGAATTCTCATGATGAGATGAGAAGTGCTATATAAAACCCGCTTATTATTATTATAGAGTAGCCTGTACATGAAACTGGAATTAAATAAAACTGCGAGCTAAGAATATCCTGTTGGCTTGGTCTACTAGATATTTCATATTCCAACAATGAAATCCCAAGATTGTTCATTTTGATTTATGACATCAAATGATAGAGCAGATTCTGCAGAAGTCTGACCCTCATTCGCACTATATAAGCTATTTGACCACTTCCAATGTTTTCAGAATGTTACTTGTTTCTATTCTATTGACTAACCTTTATATTCATGATACTGTAAAAATAAACACCTTTGTATAGTAAATACGATAATTATATTCATGGTGACCATACACAATGAGAAAAAGGAGTAAAAACAAAATAAACATACCAATAAATACCTAACACTTTGAGAAGAATCAGAAAATTATTACAAATTATATATTAGTAATCAATTTAGATCTTTTGTGTGTACACATATACATGCAGTAATACCAGTTACCATTCTCTCATAAAAATTGGGATGTCTCATTTCAATTAATCGGCAGTACGCTAACAACAATAATGCAAGATTCCAATACAAATAGTTCATTAATATTATTCCTCTGTCACAAGAGGATTTTTAACCTTCTGTTTCATCTGCTCTCTCCTTTAATAAGAATAATTATCATTATGCAGATATCTCATTGTATTCAATACTGAATATCTGCAACATACTGTAAAAGCTAAAATATTCGCAAGGGATTTAATTTCATGCATTTCACGCCCATAAATTCGTTAAAATCTTCACTCATTTGAATGACAATACAGTTGTGTGCATTATTTGTTCAAAATTTGAAAATAACAACTTTGTGATAAGTTTTGATGTTCAATGAATTCGCTTACTTTTATGTACACAAAAATATTGGCTTTTATAATATGTCATGGCAGTTTTATGAGTGGTTTATTATCATATACTTCCAACATATAGTTCTAGCAGTCAAAGACTTGTTAGCCTATATGTAGACAGGCACACTTCAACATTGAGATGACATTACTTTGATCACTCCAGACACATGAGTAAAGGATCCTTTGATCGTTACAAAATAGATAGAACATTTATGCACACATGATAGGCACTTGACAATGAATCACCACTTTTAGGATCCAAGCTGAAAATAATGGGACTGTTGCTTAGGCATCACGGAATCCTCTAAAAACATTGCTGAATATTTTTGTGAAATGTATATTCATCTTTATTCCATGTTTACTCCACATCATTTCAACAAAGAAGTCCAATCTATGATTGCAATAATGTTCTGTGAGCCCTCCATTTGTGAAACCGATGAAGAATACATGATACTAAAGGAAGTCCTCTCTCTTCAATAAGTACAGGAAAGTGTCAATAAGTAATTGAAACAATCTGTGGTTTGCAAATGAATCTGTGAAAGCGACCAACACCATATTATCACTTTTATCCACTGAGCTTGGACAAAAATTTAAATAAAACTTTTGTAACCTACAACAAAGGAGATTGGACAAATCGCTTTATGTAAGATGAAGCTTTTTTTTTTTAATTTCATTTGCTTGTGACTGAAATATTAAAATGCTCTCAAAGCTCTTCTGAACTTCCATCTTCAACTATGGATATCTGAAGTTGATCATGCTGAATAAAAGATGGTAAAAACATACAACCTTCATCAAATGTGATTCGACCATTTGGATCTATTAAAAAAATGATGATGCTTGTATCCTGTGCTCTGGTTATGTGATGTGCTACCATTCAAACTTCATTCAACTATACAAACTTTTTGCAAGCTAAAGTGTTTCACACTGATTGGATTGGATTTTAACAGCAAGCAAGCTTTAGTACGGACTCTCATCAGGACTATTCTTCTTTCATCAATGTTCCTGATACATCTGATGAAGATATTCAACGTGATCTTATTTTATACGGATGAGCAAAATACGCATTGGTGATTGCACATGCATAGTCACGTGATGGAGGAACATTCCATACGTTGCGTGGTAAAAAAAAATTACGCGTAAACACATGTTGACGTGTAGCCATAAGTGTAGCCTATATGTGCTGATTGACGTACCCATATTATAAGTTAAGAGTGTACTGTAGATTCAATAAAGCTACTGTGACATATTTGAGAATCAAACCGGATAAACACCTAAAAGATGCATAACAGAATTTGATTCACCTGACTGTAACATGATAGGTGATGACTTTTATTGTCTGCAAGATAGCAAACTGTCCACCTTCAGAATTTATAATACTATATTTCGTGAGGTAAAAAAGTCCCTCAACTTCGTGTTGGGACTTATATCCTCCGTAAATAGCATTTCAAAGTCTTTGGGTTGAACAGTCAGTATGTTTCCTCCTCTGAAGAAAACGAATACCATGGATGGAATGCTTGAGCGCCTAACAGGCTTGCTCGGCAGTTATAGCCAGGGTAATAATGTGGTACCTAGTATCAAGCGAAGTAGCGTATATGCATATAGTGATTGCGCTATATAAATGTACCTATTATTATTATTATTATTATTATCATCATTAATCGGAATCCTCTTGAAAGATTCAAATTTTCACCATGTGGCCTATTGATTCCCTTAGAGAAGGGATGGGACTAGTCCTCTTCCGCTCCAGCATGTCATGCCTGGACCATTCATTATGCTCCAGATTGATACTCTATTAAATCTTCAACAAATGAAACCAATTCATTCCTTTGAATTGGATTCGTCCACACCAGGAGATCTTCAGCCAAATGATATGAGGCATATCAATTCCCAAGAACAAAGGATGCCCCTTTTTTCATCTAGGATTGTGTTTCATAAAGCTCCGGGTAGACTGGTACAAATGTAACCCACTCTCATACTCAATGATAACCCATGGCGCTGAACCACACCAGAGAACAGGTTACTAGTATTCATAGAGGCGTGGTAGATCTACTTACAGCTTTATGAAGTAAATTCCAGTAGATTATCTTTGATCACGGATATTAGACCAGTTGATTCCTTTGCAAATAGGGTGATACGTTACTTCATCTAGTCCCAAAGATCTAAATCTTCAACTAAGGATATTTGACCAGCTCATTCCGTTAAAGAAAAGATGCCACGTTCTTTCATCAAGTCCCGTAGATCTACTGCCTTACATCTTGAACCAAGGAGATATGACCAGTTGATTTCTTCAAAGAAAAGAAGCCAAATTACTTCTTCTAGTCCCATAGATCTACTGCCTTACATATTCACCAAGGAGATTTGACCAATTATTTTCTTCAAAGAAAGGGTGTAACTTTAGTTCATCTAGTCCCATAGATCTAAATCTTCAACTAAGGAGATTTGACCAGCTTATTCCTTTGAAGAAGGGGTGTAACTTTAGTTCATCAAGTCCAGTAGATCTTCTGTCTTACATCTTCAACAAAGGAGATAAGACCTGTTTATTCCTTGATTAGAAGGGATGTGAGTCGACACTCTCCAGTCCCGGAGATATACTGCCTTAGATCTTCAACCAAGGAGATTAGACCAGTTGATTTCTTCAAAGAAAAGAAGCCAAATTATTTCATCAAGTCAAGTAGATCTACTGCCTGCCATACATCTTCAACCAAGGAGAATAGACTGGTTGATTCCTTTGAAGAAGGGGTGTAACCTAAGTTCCTCCTTTCCAGTAGATCTACTGCCATATGTCTTCAACCAAGGAGATTTGACTTGTTGATTTCTTGAAAGAATGGGCGTAACATTATTTAAACCAGTCCAGCAGATCTATTGGCTTCCATCTTCAATCCTGGATATTACACCAGTTGGTTTCTTCAAAGAAATGGTGTTACTTCGGTTCATGTCTAGTAGATCTACTGCCATCCATCTTCAACCAAGGAGATTAGACCAGTTGATTCCTTTGAAGAAGGGATGTGACTTGACCTCCTCGGCTCCAGCCTGTCCACCACCAAGACGTTCCAGGGGATTCACCTGTAGAAGCTGGAGAGGATGAAATGGAAGAATGGAAATCAGGATGCCATCTACATTTCAGACTTGCCAACCTTCCGAAACATGCATTAGGATAGAAATCAAAAGGTGTATTACCAAACAGCTAAACTTTAAATTTTCTCATTGAAAAAATTCTTTGAAATTCAATACATATGAAACAGAGAGTATATATTCCACACGTATTGTATTTCAAGGAATATCATTAAGAAATGTACTCGTGCTTGCCTGACTGACAAGACAAAGTCATGGAATTTCCCATATCTCATAAAATAACACAAAAAAGCAACAAATAGTGCATACAGAATGCTTTACATAACCTTGCTGATTACTATTTTTAAATGGTCACATCCATCCTATATGACCTATTACAATAGGAGAAAATGTTTTATTCAAATGGCCTTACATTGGACATGAAAAAAAAAATGAAATATTCAAACTATCCAATAAAACACTGCCTCACACATTCCCTTTTGTGTTGATGATAAGCTACGTCTTAAAATTTACTAGCTTGACAATATATTGTGAAAGGGCAAGTCTATAAATGTATGCACATTTTGGCATCCTACAAATGAGATCTTCCTAAAATAACTTGTCTCATGTCTCATTTCTATTTCATATGAATTGAAACAATGATCTTCCTCATCTAAATTGATAAAATAATCTTTAATGACTTTAAGTCCCCCGCTCACAACATGACTCACCACCTTACGACTAGCTTCTGACTGAATGATGTCACTGAAGCATAAGTCAGTCGTAAGCATTGCCATTGCACACCTTACGATACTTACTATGTTTTGATTGTTAGTTTTGCTGGTATCTTTTTTGCAGGGCATAAGTACAGTACATGTAAAATGACTTAAATTTACAATGTGACACCATGAAATTTCCAACATGATGCTTGACACACACATTTTATTATGATCATTGTGATGTCACAATCAATATGCTTGTCTGATGGGAGATGAGTTGTAAGGATTCAACTTGTCAAATCCATGTGACTGGTCTTCTGATTTCCATTCAACCATGCACGACTGGCAATATCAAAATATTTGTGACGTCAAAACTAAGATTGCTGAGTTGCAAGCAAGTCGTAAGGTGGTTGAGTCATGACATGTGCAGTCGGCTTTAGATAGACTAGTTCATAAAGGAAAACATAACAGATGAAAATGTATTTTTTACATGTAATATTTGACTACTTCATAGAATTATCCCTTAAATAATTTTTGTGGAGTAAATTAAAAAGACTGACCTGTGAAAGAAGATTCTTGGCTTCTGGTGAGACGTGATCTGGAATGAAGAGCTGTGTGTGACTATTAATCCCACTGGGATGACAGCTATGCAACGACTGGAGAGAAAAATGACAAAAGAATCATGATCACGTTTTATAGCTATTCACCATTTACTAAATTTGTACAATTCCATATCTTATCTTTCCTTTTCATTTTTGCATGATGAAAAGGAATACTGAAAATACAATTTAGATCCATTAGAATTAAAAAATAGGAACATACTTTTCTTTGCTGAAGTCTTTTTGTAACTGAGTCATTGTGGATGGGAAAATGGGAAGATATATTTTGTCTATGCTCTTTGTCCACCATGTTCATAGTGCTTTCACACAAACACATGGACACAAACACTCAAACACACACACACACACATACATACCTGGCCAGTGAGAAGTTCAAACAGTATGGTGCCATAACTCCACCAATCAAATGCTGGCCCAGCACCAAAGATACTGGTTGCCTCAGGTGCAGTGTACATGTTCAGCAGAGCCTTGTGAGACACTTCATTACAGACCCACTTCCACACAAACACACATACAAACACGCACACACAAACATACCTGGCCAGTAAGAAGTTCAAACAGTATGGTGCCATAACTCCACCAATCACACGCTGGCCCAGCACCAAAGATACTGGTTGCCTCAGGTGCTGTGTACATGTTTAGCAGAGCTTTGTTATCCATCTCATTACAGACCCACTTCCACTGGCTAAAGTACGTCAGCCGAATATGACCGCCTTCCGCAAGCAAGATGTTGTTGGGATTCAAATCTCTGTCAAGGAATTAAAAGAGATTGAGACATGGTTGATGAACTTATATACTCTGGCACTGCACTGTTTAAAATTGACAGAACGCAACATGAAACTGTGTAGAAGTGAACGAATGCATTGAACATTGAGTGCAGAAATCGATCGATAATACCATGTTCAGCAACACATGATTCTCTATATTCTTTATTTCGAAAACAAAAATAAAGCATAGAATGAAACATTACCAAACAACAACCGCTCATTCAGAACGGAGAAAAAACCCACAAATGTCATACCTTGGACAAAAGTTTGCTCATACTGTACAAATTTTGCATGCCTTTTTTACATTGATCTCACACTTTTGGAACCTCTCTAGCATATTGGCCAATGAGCATCAAAAGAAATCTCAAGCCTTTTGTAGTCTGACCCTTGACACCCCTGCATCGTTTTTAAAAGGACTGGAAATAATATGCAATGTCAAAGATGTCATGCGAGTGTAAAAAAAATCTTGGTGAACAAAAGTAATTATAAATGCCATTTGCACTGATGTTCGATAGTATGGAATCAATTTCTTGGGGAAATATATTTGAAAGCGGATTATGTTTGACATTTTTGTTCCTTTTTCCCCATGTTGTACAATCGTATCGTTTCATGAGAACTTATACAACCCTACAGAAGAAGAAGAAGGGGATGGGGAGGTAAGGTGAAATTTTCCCTGTTGTTTTTTTTTTTTTACTCCTCCGCTTGTCTGTTAATAGGCAGGTTTTAGTTATAGATGCAAATTTTATGCGTTCTCTTTACAAAGGTTATCCTGACAACCTGAAAGCTTGGCCCAATGCTTGCCTGATATAGCAACACCTAATGTATGCAATCTGATTTCCAATAATTGTAATTACTAGCCAATTTGAGGAATACCAAGTCACTACGGTTTCTGGCAAGAAATGTGCATACATGTAAATTTGAATATATCAGCAAACCCGTCTATTTTGGTAGAATTTGAGGAAAGAATAAATCATACATTATTTCATACCTGCATATAATACCAGCGGCATGAAGAGTAGCCAAGGCAACAAGCATCTCTGATGCCCAGATACGAACACATGACTCTGGAAGAGTAGAAGCCCCACTCTCTGCTCTTGATCGTCTGACATCATCCAAGTGGGAGAACAATCTTGAGAGAGATGGCAGAGGGTTTTCCTGCTGCAGGACCAAGTTTTCTCCTTTCAAAGTCGACGTCCTTGAGTTCGTTGGCGTTGAGTTTGCTTCCTCCGTTGATCCATTCTCAGTACCGTAAATGTCATACGCATCTACTGTTTCCTGATTGTGTGATTGAGAATGAGTGCCATCTGTGGATGTTACTAAAGCACTTCGGGCATCGGGCACACAGGATTGCTTAGAACTGCTTGGAGCAATGTTGGGAATGGTATTGATTGGTTTGAAAGTGTGCTGAGGGGTTGATTGAGCGGAAAGAGTTGATGAGCTTGGAAAGTCTCTCAAGACACCTGTGCTGGGTAACTGTCCATCCGATGGATTGATGCTTACGTATGCCATAGAGCTACTGGTGTCCGCTTTAGTGGTGATGATGAGCTGATTGTCATTGTCAAATGGATTAATATGCAGGTTCATATCCTTTTGATCGTGTGGATGTTGGTTTCTGACTCTCTTTGAATCAGCACTCTGCAGCTCCTTCTCGATTTCTTCAGATGATGCTCCATCGGGGTTCTGCCTTGGCTGCCCGATGTCTACCACTTCATCTTGTTCCCCTAAACTTGTCTCTCCCGTGGTGTCTGCTACCATATAAATATCACAATTCTCATCGTCATCTTGATCAGGATAGCCTTTCGCACCGAACACATCATCAATACTGTTATCATCATTAACTGGCAAGTCTTTGGGAACATCTGATAGGGTAAAGCTACCAGGAACATCTTGCTGATTAGTTTCTTCTGAGTTTGCAGTGGATGTTTTAATATCAGAATCTTTCGACTCTTCCCTGCTTTCAAATCCAAAACCTTTAGTGTCAGGTATGCCCCCATCAAAGAAGGAATTCCATTGGTTTTCTTCTGGAGGATTAGACTCTGCTCCCATGGATACAGTTCGTTTAGTGTCTCTGGCCAGCAGAGGCTTTTGCATAGGCTCACCAACTTTTGTAATGAACATGCTTGCACTGTGTACAAAAGGAGGTCGGGGTCGAGGATTTCCATCCACAGAATCCCTGGTGGTATTTCTGCTTTTGTCTTCAAGCAAAGACTGGCTACGTTTCTTTGGTGAGCCGGAGTCAAAGAACTCGGCTAGATCAACACCGGCAGCCGTCTCTTCTTCATTGAACACTCCAAAAGCCCTGGTGTCCAAGAAGGCTTCAGAGCTATCTACATGTTCAGCAAAGACCTCCTGGGGAGGTGATACTTCATTAGTTGGTAGCTCCTGTATTATCACACCATTTTTTGAGGACTCAAGCACTGGCATAAGTTCTTGGGAAGGGACTTTGTGTAAGCTTGCTGCTTCTTGTTCCGCTTGCTCGTCTTTGCGCATTTGTTCTACTTCTTGGACTACAGCAAGTGCTTCAGCGATGACTTTGGCAGGGTCAAGGTCATGCTTATCAGTGTCTCCTTTTACTGAAGTATCAGTTGGATCATCTGCAACAGGCAGAACATCCCCTACTTGTTGTGATGTGGGAGAAGATGAACCAAAGGCAAATACAGATGAATCACCCATCTCATCAACACTGTAATCATTAGGGCTTTCAATGCTATCAATGCTAAAGAGTGCCATGGATGCAGGCGGAGCATTAGAAGCATTTCTTCTCTCAGGGTATTCCACTTTACTAGGCGTTGATCCAAAGACATCCCCTTTGTTAAACATCTCTGTCTCCTCATTAGTATCACTTAGAAACAGACTGTCGTCCTGGAACGCTGCAATATTATTGCCACACTCATCATAGTTTGAACTCTGGTTGACTAGATCATTCAAGTTTGAATCAGACAGCCTCTTCGGGATGGTCTCATCTTCCTCCAACGTTCCTCCTATGCTGACGCACTCTCCGCGTGCATCAAGCAAGTTCACATAGCTATTGGACAACTCTTTTGAATTTTCGAGCTTCCCTTCTACACTGCTGACAGATATACGATCGTCTTCGGCATCGGGATCAAGCACTACATCACTGTTCAGTTTTACCTCTTTGTCAAAGGCATCATTTTCAATCACAACTTCTACCGGGACAAACCCATCTTCCTTCATAATCCCTCTTCCACTGCGCGTACTTCCAGACCGAGACCGTTGCGACTGTCGACTTACTGTGCTACTCTTCAGGCTGTTGGCAAGTTCGTGCTTTCCAGTAGCTTCTAGCTGCTGCTGCTTGAGGTAAGGGCTTGCATAGCTCCAAAGTTTTCCTCCTGTAGCATGTTCAAGCAAGAGGAAGATGGAGCTTTCTGTCTCAAAGTAACGGTAAAGTCGCACCATGTAAGGACAGTAAGCAGGCACCCTCGTCCTTAATTTGGTGTTGGGTATGCTGCATTTGCTTAATGACTGGAAGGAAGAAGGAGATAGAAAAAAAATTATAATGATAAATTCTGCTGTAAATGAAAATTGTACTCCAATATTTTTATCTAAAGTTTTAATTGCTTCAAATTACTTTCTGTCAAAGGACCATTCAATTTGGGTTTTTTTTAATCAAAAATTGTTATAAACAGCATTTGGCCATCTGAACTCTGGAGGGAACAGACTACAAAGAGAGCAAAATATATATTTCAACTACCCTAACTGTATGCATGTGAGCAGTTTATTGCAGCTTTTATGAGCCTATGTTTTTAAATACATCCATAGATTTCTAGCACTTTGTCAAGTTTGACAAAACCAAAAATATAGTTAGAAATTACTAAAGACTAGAAGATATTTATCAGGAACTATAAGCACATCGTCTAATAGAATTATGTTTGATAAATTATTCATCTACATCAACTTTCTCTGACCAAGAATGTTCAACAAATCACAGCATGAGCTTTTAATGTAAGAAGATAAAAGTTTGATAGATAATTATAAAAGTATCAGACAAATGGCCAGATACACATCATGCCAAGGGTTGCAAATAACTACCTTAATTACATTCCACAAGGAGAATTACCTTGATTATGAATGTCTGATAAGTTGACATATCAAGCACAAGTAGAACAGAGTCGATACATCCAAGGACTTTGTAGGATTTCAGCTCTTCAATGTTTCCTCGTAAATGTGCAGATGAGGGATCGACTTCCATGGTCATCTTTTCAGACTATGGGGAAGAGGAAATGGAAGAAAATAAATGAGTAATGAATATTCAAAAGAAAAAAATAAGGCAATACAGGATAATTTGTGGGAAGAGACATAAACAACCGATATAAAATAATCATGAGCCAAACATTAGAAAATCATAGCATGATTAATCCACAAAACTTATTATGTGTATATATATATATATGTATGTATGTATCAGGGTTAGGTGGATGTCCCTCTGGTAACCGGCAACTGGCAGTTTCATGCAGTTGATGCAATCGTCAGGCGTCAGGCTGAAGATCATAACATAAACAATCGGCTCCGTTACACGACGTAGAGCACTCTACAAGGGTTTACAGACTTCTACAGATATAAAAGATCATGAGCCAACTATTAGAAAATCATAGCAAGATTAATCCCCAAAACTTATTATGTATATAGATATATGTATGTAAGTATCAGGGTTAGGTGGATGTCCCTCTAGTAACCGGCAACTGGCAGTTTCATGCAGTTGATGCAATCGTCAGGCGTCAGGCTGAAGATCATAACAATCAGCTCTGTTACACAACGTAGAGCACTCTACGAGGGTTTACAGACTTCTACAGATATAAAAGATCATGAGCCAACCAATAGAAAATCATAGCATAATTAAGCCCCAGAACTTATTTTGCATGCCTGTACAGATTTACAGTAAACTATTTCTAACAAAAAATACTAACATCTGATTTTAATATAAAAGCTAAAGGCTCAAAATATTTACCTCCCATCTCCTTGCATTGGAGGCTTCTACAGAAAGGAAGTTGTTGTAGATATCTTCCGCCTTCATCAGATATTGAGCCGTTTTCCTTCTGACAGCTTCACGGCGTGTCTTGCTCTTATCAGCTGAGTAAAACAAGAAATTAACAAAACAATTTTGAATGAATGGGTCAAAAAGAAACTTCTTTGGTTTGAGATTTGTGATTTGTTTCAAGATTCTACAGTGCCCTTAGAGCCCTTTGTTGTAAGTAGTTATTTACAGTTCATTAAAAGAAATTTAATAAAGAATTTCATGTATCCTAAAATTTTCTGCACAACTGCATAGTTTGTTATCTTTTAATACACATCAAGTGATTAATTTCAAATTGAATTTTTTTCGGGAAGTAATGCTGTATAACTCATCTAATAAAAATAATAAACACATTCATTAATGTTAACGTGTTAGAGCTATCTGGCCCAAACATCAAATGTCATAACAGAGCACATCATCTTGGTTTGCTTATTACCGAACTCTCATACATTTAGCTCAAGACTGAATTGTAGTTTTGAGCATACAGTGCAATTTAGTGACCATTTTGATTGCCTGTCATTACAAGAAAAAAAATCTTGAAAGTGAACTCACCAACAACTCCCTTCAGCAAGATAGCTACACCAGCTTTATATGCATCAAAGGAAGCTTGGTAGTTGCCAACACTTTCATTATCCAGAGCCAGACTGATTTTTCCAGCCGCTTGATAAAGATAATCGTCCTCTCCGCTCACGTCCCACTTAGAGATGCTATCATTGGACACATGCCTGCTGCGGTCACCCGTGGCAACGCTCCGAGTGTCGGTGATTCCGGAGGAGTTGGCATCGTCATCTGCGGCCTGTTGGGCACGTAGGGAGTTGAGGTATGCCCTTGCTAATGAACTGTGGTTGTGACGATTGGCAGGCATGCCGTCTGAAGCAGAAACGGAGGAGGGGGCCGAATCAGACGAGTTGGACTGGAGCGAAGGTGGTACAGTGACTGTAATCCCACTGTCGGTCGAGTCACTTGTAATAAGGCTGCTTGGTGGTGTGGGAGTTTCATGAGGGTTCGGTGCTAGGTCAGGGGAATCTCTACTGAGTTCAGCACAGATATCCATAGCTTGGAAGAGCCAGCTGTTTGAGTGAGTGAGGCCTCCAGATTCTGCGCCTTCAGGTTCTGATATACATGTGAGAAAAAATGTATAGATGATGACGAGCATAAGAAGAAACTTACTGGATGCTCTATCTAAAGGATTTGAATCGGTATTGAGGGAGGATGACATTATCTTTTCATCGTGCTCATTTACCAGATAAATTTGCTTTTGATATGCAGTGATCCACCTCCTAAATTGAATACAGAAGAATATTAACCTTGTTTTCTGTTAGAAGTAGGTAACCTTTTCAGGTTGGCAAGTGGATGCACAATGCCATATTCTTGAAGAATGACTTCTCACCTGTTGGTGACAGTGGATCAAAGAATGTCAATTCTTCCAGCTGTGGCAGTGGCGTACTTGGCATCGAGTCCTCGCTGAAAGTCGTCCTTTCGTCCTCACTGTCATCAGCGTCCCCAGCTCCATCCTCCTCCTCCCTGGGTTCTTCATCCTCTTGCTGCCTGTGGAGCCACACCCCTCCCAGTTCAACCCCCTGAGCAGGAGGGGAAGATAGCGTTAGTGACGCCTTATCATGATTCTCTTCACCCTCCCCTTGCATCCTGGGAATGGAAGCTGCAATCGCTCTGCTGCTGAGCGCTTGGCCATTGGAGCTGCCATCGTTGGGGTGGGGTGGAGCAACCTGTGGTTTCAAGATCGGATTGTCAGCTGATACTTTCCTTCTTGTAACAGTTTCTCCTCCCTGTAAAAAAATAAATAAATAATAGTGTAGCATCAAATTCTTACAAAAGTGTTTAACAGGTGTACTGCGGGTACTCTCCACCCCCCCCCCCCAAAAAAAAGAGAAAACAGAAAAAATATAAAGTAGCGATAATGCCCTTTCCTCTTTATTTTTGTTTTTAATGCCGTCAAAAATCAATGATTTTTGTTTTCTTGTGTTTGTCCCAACATTGATAAAACTAGTCACACTTTTCCTCGTTAAATGATTTTGTTACCCCTTTTCCGAAACCTTTGATCCACACATTCCAATATGACAGCAGCTTTTAAATATCATATCAACAAAAGATCAACATGACAATCTGAATGTATCAAAATGCTTACTATGCATAATTCTTCAACAAATGGTAGAAGATAGTTCAGAATAATTTAGAAAAGATATAATTTTGTAAATTAAATGATTACTTTTGAATAAAGGAAATAAAACAACAAGGAAAAGACACAGCCATAATTAAAAAAAACCCCACTGTAACCCTTGGTGATTGTTCATCATACCTTAAAAAACTCAACAAAAAATGTGGACTTGGCAAGAGGGGGTACTTTCACAGTAAACTCTATAAGCCTCAGAGCACTTTGTCTTCTTTCCTCAATGGTCTTTTCATCAAACCTCCCTAAAGATGGAAAAAAGAGAAGAAAATACATACAAATCAATATACCGCATATTTTTATAAAAAAGTTTAGATTAGAATTTCTTTCACAGGTGTTTTAATATATGGAGTAAAAATTAGATTAAGATTGGAGCTTTTCATCTCGTATTTTTTTTAAATTATTTTGGACTCTTCTCTCAACAATAGAACAAAAACACAGCACAGAATGTTCTCTTAAAAGTATTTCAGTCTCACCCCACTTATGTTTGAACTAATGAAATCCCATTCATGAAAAGTATATAATTTGCATTGCATGGTAACTTTTCAAAACAGAACTGGTCCTATCCTTATAATAGATGGTATCAAAATGTGAAGTTGAACATAATAGCACATTGCCAAATATGCTGTGGAATACAAACTGTTACGATATGTGCCGATATCGTGGGTGAATGGAAGATCGAATAAATATGGCTGATCAATAAGTACCCATCGCCTGATCGAGTATTTTGTTATGTACTATTGTGGACTCCAAACCACCACAAAGTTCATCACAAACCACATCTACAAAGTGATGTGAACTCTTTCTCAATTTGGAGGGATTACTGAGGAACATGATCGAATCCAACAAAAAGATAACGTACCAAAGAATCGAGCCTTTGCAAAGTCAGGAAATTTTTCTGGTCTCCGTAAATGATAATGGAGTAGGGACAGTGCTTGGTGCAGCTTTTTGAAGTCATTATAACGTTTCCAGACAGCAACCTGAAAATAAAACATACAAAGAAAGTCATAATCTTTTATATTTTAGGCAGCTTGAAAAAAAAATGAACATAAAAATTTCCAAAGCACAATACTTATATTTTTGCTGAATTTCACTTTTAAGAAATGCAATACTTTCACTCCTTGCGAGATGTTAGGACAAGAGAATTATAATATGAAAACACTTGCTCCAAAATGTCAAAATGATAATCAGCATTTCCAAAGAAATCCTATCTTTATATTGAGAACGCCAATAGAAGATACCACATGATTCAAACTCTTTATCCAGCAAGTAGGGTATAAATTACTCAAAACCCATTAAAGGCCAGGCCTTCGACACCTCATTGGCCTCAACGACATTCCAGATTTTTGGTAAATATTCTTGCTTTTCCATTTAGGCTTTAGTATAACAATGTGCTATGAAAAAGTGGACTTGTCTCTCTCTTATTCAGCAGAGATGCCAATCCTTCCATGATTAGCATGCATTTTCACATGAATGCAAGGCTCTCATGCTGTCTTTCACTATTGTTCAGCTGTTGCGTAATTCATTTTTTTTTTTACTTGATGCATACTCTGGAACGGTTAATAGCACCTCTGATTCAGGCATGATCTTCAAGTTTATGTGTTTTTCCATTTAACATCTAATAATAATTTCAGGGGAAAGTGAAATTTCAAACTCATGTGAAATTCCTTAAACTTATTACCTGGATTAAACATCACTTCAAAATAATCTTGATACAAGTACATCAAAATCAATCTGACATAACTATCAAAAGCTTTCTAAAATTTAACGACCACTGAAAAGGAACTAATTGCACAAAACATTGGATCTCCCAAAAACCTAAATCTAGGTACACTCTACTGCTTACAACATGGCCAGATATGAAAATGTTAGACTACTAGATGGTGTTTCACCAATCCATTCTTAAAGTTACTTAAATATCACTTCCAATTTAAGAATCCCTAACTTTCAATTTAAGAAAAGAACATATTAGAGAAGGAATAGATAGGCCCATGGCATATCCATTCTTTGACTGTAGTACAGTACATCATTACTGTTCCATTCTTAAGTTGAAAGCTAGGAACTCTTAAATTTATCCTAATTAACTTTAATTCATGACACTGCAAAATACTGCCCAGTTATCAAAACGATCTTGGTACATGTATTTGAGAGAGCACTAACCTCAATAACTTCTTCTGCTTTGTCCAATCTAAATGCCTGTTGAAATAAAAGAGAAAGTATAAAACCAAGAGCATGTGGGAAGAAACAAAATTGAAAATAGCACTTTAATACAATGTATTACTTATGGTTGTTACTTGTACTCGACAAAAGTACAGTCGGTAAAAAATCCACATAGGTAGGCATGCACTTAGTGCATTATTTTGATTCTTTCCAACTGTTTCGGCCAGAACTCATTCTTCCTTACTTCGATTTCTGAAGTGTTAAGTGGTTGTCAGATCGGCTGAACGTCAACATTACAGAAATTTGGCGCTAAATTCAGTTTCCTGCAGCGACTTCGCAAACGTGACGACAACCACTGTTAAGTGGTTGTCAGATCGGCTGAACGTCAACATTACAGAAATTTGGCGCTAAATTCAGTTTCCTGCAGCGACTTCGCAAACGTGACGAACGCCAAACATTCAACCTGTTAATCTTGAAATAAATAATAATTAATTGACATTATTGAAGGTGAGAAAGGTGCCAATATTATTTATAAACAATTTTGATAATCTCAATGTAATTTTGATGTAATTTGATAAAATTTTGAAATTGAAAATTGACTGGATACGAAAGTGCATTAGCGCCGATTTAGCTCCAGCTTCCTTCCTGTCTGTCCTTTTGTTGTAGAAAAGAAGAATTGCAGTGTTAACGCACTTTCGTTTCCAGCCCATTTTCACTATGAACACTGTAATGTTCAGCCGATCCGACAACAATTTGTGAACGTGACTAACGCCAAAGATTTAACTGATTAAACTTGAAATAAATCATAATTGGCATTACTGAACTTCTGAAGGTGAGAAAGGTGCCAATATTATTATCATTTATAAACAATTTTGATGACCTTGATGTAATTTTGATGTAATGTGATAAAATTTGGATAATTAAATTGAATATTATTAGCTGGATATTGAAAGTGCCATCATTAGCACCAAATTGCATTATTTCTCAAATTTCTTTTCACACAAATGACAAATCTGTCTAATTTAGTAAGCGTAAGTGGGTGCTAATGCACTTTTGTATCCAGCCGTGAGTATGGAGATGACTCGTTCTTTAAAGGGGAACCAGCCTTTGGAATTATCGGGCTCTCATTCTTCTTTCTTCTTTGGTTGGCTTCCTCCAGTGTGGAGAACTGTCAGGACAGGATTCCTTCAGGTGCGTGGAGTTTACATGATAGGAGACATCATTTACAGCGAGGCACTGATTCGTTTAATATGTATGTCAAGCAAGAAGTTAAGAGATAGATTGACAGATATTGAGTCACAAGGAGAGATATGGGAGCAAGAGCCGAGGAGGGCTAGCTCTGTAAAGCATTCAGGT